>APFE031504144.1:0-84789 GCA_000404065.3 Pinus taeda | reverse complement strand
AATAATGATCTCTCAAGGCACTGGTCTGCTAACTGATCAAATCATTTTAGTGCTTATCTTAATCGTGTCTCGTGTCTCCCAACCCACTGGTCGACAGTTGGTCTTCATCATCTCTCAGGGTCTACCCCCCTTAGCCGCGGGAGACAGGCTTAAACGGAGGGATCGGGGATCAGAGTGACAGCCCCCAGTCTGAGCGTTGTCGTGCAAATCTGCGCGACAACATTTTTTGGCGTCGTTGCCGGGGATGCTTTATTCTCGGTGTTTCAACGACTTTTCATCATTCATCGTTCATCTTTCTATCATTCGTTTGAGCCGGCAACGCCAACATTTTTTGGCGTCGTTGACGGGGACAGAGTTTTTCTGTCCTTGGCGTTTCAACGACATTCATCTCCTCATCTCTCATTATTCTTTCATCTTTCTCATCCTTCATTTGAGCTGGCAGATTCAATATTTTGGCATCTTTTCATCACATATCAGCAGCATCTCTTCGATTTTGTTTCTTGTTTGGGTGGCGACTCCATTTTCTCATTTTTTTTTTTTTTCCCACACAAGAAGCCTTCCTCATATCTGCTTGCTAGTACCCTTTTAGATCTTAGAATCAGATTTATTGTTCAAGTGGCGACTCCACCCCTTTCATTTTTTAATTTTCTTGAGCAGAAATCTCGTTCTATCATCCATTTGGTCCCTTATTATTCATCATGGACTATTCGTTTAAACCATGTCATTTTGATGACCTCGATGACATTCCGGAAGTGGCCATCTCTAAATTACCTCTTTTCTCAAGTGGTGATTCAGTCGCTGTAAAAAGGCATCTATGTTTTTTCACTCGCATAATGATGATGTATTGTAGACCCCCTCGGTACGATCCCGAATATGTCAAAATGCGTCTTTTTGTCTTTTCTTTAGAGGGTGATGCTTTGAATTGGTTTAATAATTGTCCTGAAAATTCTTTCACTTCGTTACAAGAAATTGTCAATGCTTTTAAAGATAGATATGGTTATCTGGATAGTCCGCCTTGTGCCCCTAAAACTGTGCAGCAGAATGAAAAAGATCCAGCTGTCGGTAAACGATTCCAGGACAATGCTTCATATCAGAGTGTGCCATCCACTTGTGCCATTACAAATCAGATTCATGATAATGAAAAAGCAAGAACAAATGACAATGAAAAGGAAGATCAAAAGCAAATTATACAAGAACTAATGTTGCTGGTAAAAAATATGGAGATCAATCAAACTAAATACGCCAATGATGTGAGAACTTTATGTGCCCACCTCGAACAACGTAATAGGGAGATGGAAATCATACAAAATCAACATGCTAAGGAAATTAATTCTATGCAAAACAAGTTATTAACTATGGATGAAGAAATGACTATCATGACATTCGATCATAATAATCAGTTGGCTACCATGCAAGCAAATCATAAGGAAGAGATAAACGCTATGCAGCATTGCTTGATGATCATAAAGGAAAAAGACGATAAAGTAATAAAAGATATGGAAGCTAAACAGATATGTCTTCAGAAAAAAGTTATTGATCATGGAAGAAGATCATACCAAGGAAAACAGTGCTATAAAAGTTGAACACTCTAGCCAGATAAATCAGGAGCCTTCTCATTTGTTGCAACAAGCTCCATCTTATCATGAGGAGGTCATTGGTTCGATTGAAAGGGGGTTAATTGAAGGTGATCCAGATAAACTTAAGAATGATAAAGATCAGATGCAAGATGAAGAAAAACATGTCACGCATATCTTACATACTTCATCTAAAAGCTTTGAAACAGAAAGTTCCATATCATCAGTAATCCAGCCTGCCACAAAGTAAAAGTGCAAGAGAAAGAAAATGAGAAGAAGATTTGATACATCAGACGGCCGCGAGCAACTTGATTTTCGGATAAGAAAGAGTCCTACCATATGCAGAATTGGACATGGTACATCCGACAAGCAGCCGACAGATTTGCCTGAAAGCAGGCAAATGCTCAGTATGCACTATATTGAACACATCTGATGCCGTAGGGCATCCTTTGTATCGTATTTCTAACCCTATCTTGTGTCATTTTTGTTTAATTAGTTTTATTTCATGAATAAATTGTCATTTATGCTCTTAGAATAAATTTCCATTTCTTCGTTTCTGTACTTTATTTCATTTGATGATATTTGAATGGATACTGCTGATATATGTCTTTTGTCGGTGGATGCAGATTCCAGGTTCTTGCACACTATCACTTCATATCTAGTATGCATCCCCATATGGAGCCAAATGTTGACTACTGGAGTAGCACCTGATGATTATGTGAAGACTCCATGCCCAAGGATGATCCAGAGGACACTTGTACCATCAGATGTCATCAGTCAACAAAGTTTTTTAACTCTCCTTCTATCTTTTCATCATTTTTCTTCTTTGTACCCAGATTCCACACCCTGCGGGGAATTGTAATAAGTGATGCTAGTATGATGATTTTCTTGAATTTGTAACAGCCCTATGATGTGGGACTCGATCAGCGAACGAGTACACCTTGGATTGTTTTTTTCTTATCCGGTTAATTATCCCTTTTTTTCAGAGGCGGATAATTCTCTGGATTTTTTCACTCATTTTTACCCCAAAGCCGAGGTGACTGTTTGAAGATTGAGCCCCTGACACATCTTAGTGTCTAGGGTCGATGTATATTACCATACTAGATCACACAAAAAGTTTCGTGAATTTGGCTAGTCACAGTAGGATTTAATAGTTAAAAATTCCCGCAAACGGATTTTTTAATTATTTTTTATGTAAAGGCATAAATAAGTGGCCTTAGGAGATGTCTGGGGCGTATGACCACTCGAAATTCATCCCCAGAGGCCCAACATTCTCCTAGAGCCTACTTTGGGGGTCAAAAAATGACTCAGAGTCCCTCAAAAGGCAATTTTTCAAGTGACAATGGCAAAAATGAAGAAAAAATTCAAAAAAATGAATAATTGGAAAAATTTATAAATTTTTCCAAAGTCAAAATAAGTCAAATTTGACATGGAAGTCAAGCAAGGAATCAAGGGTGATGTGGCAAGCAATGTGGGGCCCACCACATAAAGTTTCAGGCTCAAGTCAAATAAAGTCAAAGAAAGTCAAAGCAAGTCAAAGTTCCACGTTGAGGTTCATCGTATGGCTGAAGATTCACGTTGATTTAATGTGAAGAAATTAAAGTAAATATGTTAAAAATAAATGAGTGGGGAGGGGACCCACCTCAGCCCACATGATGTACGCATATATTCCAACAGAAATCAGTTATGCACGTGCTCATTACAAAGAAATACGCTCAGCAAATTCAACGCAGCAAGCAATAAACTCCACGCTGGCAGTCAAAGTCCGTACTCAGGTTAACGTGGGCAACTTATTATACGTTGGCAACAACATTAACGTTGGCAAGTCCATACAATAGTTAACGTGGCAGCCAGCTCAGTGTTTAACGTGGGCAGCACATCGTACATATACACTCAGACTTCAACGCATTTATCACAGCAGTCAACTCAGGTATATACGTTGGCAAGCTACCAGCAGTCCACAAGCATTTAACGCAAATTTGAAGCTAGCAATACGCAAGGCAGTCCCAGCATACATGTAGGCAAGTCAACACTGTTTACGCAGATATATTCCAACAGTTTAACACAGGTAGTACACAGCAGTTTAAACGTTGGTCACTCAGCAATTCACTCACAGCCAATACAAACAGCAGTTTGCAATCCACGTGGGCAGTAAGCAACAGCAGTTATCTTCACACATGGACAGTCATAGCAGCCACTTGCCATTCTTCTTGCTACATTGGGATTGTCATCAAGTTACATGTGTCATTTCATTTTTCGCTGGGATCATCTCCCATTTCCTTATTTATATGAGCTTTGGGCTCTTATTGAATGATAGAACAAGCTATTGGGCTGGCGGAAGCTCTGCTGGATTGTGTACTTACCTTTCACATAAATAAATAAAAGTCTTTGGGGTTACTGGCTTCTTTTGTGGCGCATGCTTTGGTTGATGAGGTATACCTGTGTCGTTTGATATTCATTTGATTTCATCTTTGCTATCTAGTTGTTTTTCTTTGTGCATTTGCCTAAAGACACTATTGTCTAGGGAGGAGAGATTTGCAGCGATCTCAAATCTCCTTTGGGCTTGGTATATTTTGCACACTTGTTGTAGCTTGTCCATTCTCGGTTGAATGACAAGCTCAACTTGGTCTCTATATGCCAAGTCTCTTTTGCACTAACAATTCATTTGCAAGTGTTTTCAAGGGATAGGTTGCCAGCTCTATTGGGATGTGAGGACTTCTTCGGCGGGAATAGTCACCTCCAAGGATATCAAGGGTCCCACAAGTTGTTCAAGCCAGCAATCTCATAAGACATCAAAAATATTTATTTTAAGAGGGGTTTCCTGGCCCTTTGCTGTTTTCTATCTTGAAAAATATCGCATATTTTAATTCTTTCATTTGAAAGCATTTTCTTCATATGAAAATAAAAAAAAAAAAATTAAATAAAAAAAAAAAAAGGAGTTCCTTTAGGGTTTTACATTAAATTTTAAATTTTGTTTTAAGTTTAATCTTTGTCTGAAAGGGCATAAAAAAATTTTGTGGGAAAATTATTTTTTTTGCCAAATTCAGTTGTTTTCATGTTATATCTTTCACGCTGAGATCTGAAGTTTCAAGTCGAGATACGAATATGATATCTAGTTAATGGTTTATAACTGGTGGTGGTTTGAAGCATTCATCTTTTTTTTAAATCTTCAGTTGTTGGATATCATTTGGGTCATTCAAAGAGCACTGTGATCTAGCTGATGACAAATGATTGCTGTTCACGTTTCATGTTTCTATAATCATCTAACAAGTAATCGATTTAATAACAATCTCTTAAGGCACTGGTCTACTAAAATAAAATTCATCTAGTGCTTATCTTATCGTGTCTCGTGTCTCCCAACCCACTGTTTTCCAGTGGGTCTTCATTATCTC
The DNA here is from genome assembly GCA_000404065.3 of Pinus taeda. Taxonomy (NCBI): domain Eukaryota; kingdom Viridiplantae; phylum Streptophyta; class Pinopsida; order Pinales; family Pinaceae; genus Pinus; species Pinus taeda. The sequence goes on along the minus strand of APFE031504144.1, from coordinate 79,823 downwards.
ATAGGGTCTACCCCCCTTAGCTGCGGGAGACAGGCTTAAACGGAGGGATCGGGGATTAGAGTGACAGCCCGCGGTCTGAGCGTTGTCGTGCCAATCTGCGCGACAACACTTCCCTTGGTTGAAGGGAGCGTTGATGTTGTAGCATCAAGGGGCGATAATCTCCCTTAGGTCATGGGTATTGACCGAGAAGCCATGTAATATGGTTGGGGAGATTGGTCCAGTAGCATCAAGGCCTGGATTGCTCCCCCAATCAAGGGTTATCTTACCATACTTCCATGGGTTTTGGCTAGTGGGTTGAGCTTGTGCCTTATAGCATTGGGCAAGTATTTTCCCAGTTAATAGCACGTGACGACATGTGGGAATGGTAAATGGACCCGAGGTTTCACCATGGGTCAGGTGGATTCCTGACAAGACTCCAAGTGATGACTTGGTAGATTGGTGACCCAAGGGCTAGTCTTGTGTGAGGGGGTGCCTGACCTGCCAATGATTGTGTTTAACTAGATCCTTTGCAAAGGAGATGTGACTAGTGGGTTACTAGATCCTTTTGCATGATGATGATGCAGGATACTTTCCACATGTAGTGGATGAATTCATTAACATAATTGAGCTCATTCAACCTTTCTTAGGATAGAGAATTTTTTATTCAACAAGAGAACATCTAGGAAAATCATTATGAACACCTCCCTAGCTAAGAGGGAGTGTTGAATTTTTGTAGCTATGGTCAGTATTCATATGAAAGAGATGATAAATACAAATGTATACTTCAAGTCGACTTCAAAAGAAGGAAATTTTGATTTTTGAATTGTTCTTTTAGCCTCCAAAATGTAAGGTCAGCTATGACTGCTTAAGTCGGCCCAACTTAAGGGACATGCCCATTGGGTCACTCTAATCTACCATATACACTCCATTCGTCCTCCTCCATTTGCACCAATTCGGATGACCATCAGAGGCAGAATAAGAACGAATATGAGGCAAACTGGAAGGATGAATCTAAGGTAGAAAGAAGGAAGAATCTAAGACAAATTGGAAGACCAAATTTCAGATTAAAGGAGGCCGGAATTTCAGGAGGTTGAATTCGTCTCTTGTTGACCAGGTTTGACCTGGGTATGTTTATGGTCAATTTGACTTTGTATTTGACTGAATAGTTCAGATTGTATCTCTTGTTGAAATGGACAATTTCTCTAAGAAAAGGTTGTTGGGTTTTTTCCTGGTTAGGATTTTCCTAGCATAAATCTTGTCTCTCTTGTTTCGTTGTCTTTTTATGATCCTATTGGCTTTATTGTTTTATTGTTGAATATTTTCTATGTATAATGGCTTAATGATGAATGTGACACAAGTTAAACTAATTAAAAAATCGTTGGAATTAATTATTAGTCTAGGAAAGGTTTAATTTTTAACATAGTTATACCATCAATGATTGTGTAAAGACTTGTTTCCCATTAATTTTAGTGTGGTTCACTGTGCATTGGTTTCACAAGCCATGGCATGGATAGCATGAGGCAAAGGAAGAGAAGTAGTCACTTCTAATTACATAATAGTGTGGCTTTAAAAGAGGGTGTTGAATGTTAATCACACTACAAAATGTGAAATTTGTAGTTTTCCAAGGTATAAGTCCTACCGTGCCATGCATGATCAACTTCTATTTTTGTTCTTATTTTTCAAATATGGTCATGAATACAGAGAACATAGTGAATGTTGGATATTTTGTTAATAAATTTGAAAGATGTTTTGGCCCTAAATGGGAAGTATTAGGTAGACTTGTATGGGTGTTGGGTATTGAATTTTAAAACCAAGGGAATATATCTAAAGTTGTTGATGTGTATTCATAGGAAACAAATGTAACTCCATATGGAATGTGATACTGGAGATGGACATTAGATCAATGTAGCACAAAGACTTGGAAACTTAGAATTGAATGGGAATTATATTAACGACACTTATTAATATGATACACAATAGATAATGAGGTAGAGTCTTAAAGGAATTGATGTCGGAGCATTTGAGTATGAGAAATCATAGAGGTCTAAGGAGAATGAGTGGAATTCTCCTAGAGGAATACTAGAGGCACTTCAAATATTGAAGTTCAAAGAGGAAACATGGGTGAAGTGAAAGAAGGAATCTCAGATGTCACTCCCTGTAGTAGTATTGGGATAATGTTAGAGAAAAGCTTGAGGAAGTTCTAGATAGGGTATTTTGGAGGTCAAGCTCACGAGGCATATGATATCAAAGATCTTCCGAAAGCTAACAAGTCAACAAAGAGTAAGATACAAGATATCTCGAAGATTGGAAATGCAAATAGCAAGTTCAGATGTAGGAAAAAGTTCTTGAGAGGCTAGGTGTTGACAAGAGTCATTGAAGGTTCAGACCAAAAATTAGAAGAGGGTAGAACATGGTTCTATCCATTAGCAAAACCATAAGCTCAACGGGAAATAAAGATAAAGCTATGAAGACCATTGAGAAGTTGGTGACAAATGTGTGAGAGGAAAATCTCCAAAGGCAAATTACATATTGAATATCATAACTTAGAAGGAAATCAGTCTCTACCAAAAAGGAACGTGTAGAAAGAAACGAAAATTGATATTGTGCATCATTAGGAAACTCCTGACAAATGAAATGATTCGACTAGTCGAAGAAGGAAAGGTCATCAGAGAGGGACATGGAAAGCTAGTAGAAAGTCACCAGATGGACTACGCATAGCACAACAACCACAATGGTTGAGGAAGTTTGAACATTTATTTGAAGAGAAGATAAAAGACTAAGCATTGAGGAGTAGTTTCAATAGTCATTGCAAGAATGGGAATAAATAGATTGAAGAACTAGTTAAGAGGAGTTGATTCCTTGGAGATGTCAATAATAGACATAGGGCTCAAGAGAAAAGAGAGGTTCTTAGAAGCAATGTTGTAAATGTACTTGTGAATTCATAATGAAATGAGTAGAGTATGTTTTATGTCTAGGCATTAATTCTCTGATTGAATCTCTAATGTTGTCTTTCGAATTATGAATTGTTGATTTTGAGAACTATGGATTACAAGGTTTTGAAATTTGAGAGGACAAATTTGTGTGAAAGGAAGATGGAATATCCCAAGTGAAAATCCCATCAAATTTTAGGTTGCATGATTTTGGTATCAAATCAGGTTACGATTTTGGTATCAAAGCAGGTTAACTCTTTTGTGAATCTATGAGACGACAAAATTCAATATTTTTCATGTGTTGAGAATTGCAATTGTTGGAGCTGCACAAAGAGCTAGAATAGAAATTGTGAGCAAAGAACTCTACTATTCGATGAAGTGGATATAAAAATTAGAGTCTAGAAAAAGTGGGGATACAAAAGAAGAATCAACACCAAAACCAAAACCAAAAGAAGAAGGGTAGAATGTGTTGAAGAATGTAACTAGATTCGGTCTTCATAATTCTATTTGAGTCATAATGAAATGTATTTATCAAAATAAAGAAAAATAAATTATTATTATTATTGTTATTGTTATCTAACTTATTAAAGCATGGGTTTCATGATTGGGTCATCATATTATAGATCAAAGTCCCCATTGAGGACTTTTAGGTATTATATTGAGTCATTAGAGTAATTGTCCATTTTATAAGATCCTTCTTGGGCTTTTGAATCATGTAAAAATATTTTTTATTGAGTCAAATAAGTCTTTTGTCACCTCCACACCAACTCGGCCCTCACCTGGTCAATTCAACCTACATGAAGGTAATTCGAACCACATAAGAGGCTATAAATAAAGGTAGTTTGATTCATTTGGAGAATCACTCACACAAGTTCAATATCTAAGAGAAGAAAGCAGAAGAATTTGAAATTGCAGAAGAAATAGAAGGAGATTTTTTGGAGAAAGAAGACAAAGTTTCTAGGTTGTCTCTCTCTCACATGTGTGGATTTACTAGGCTATTTACTGAAAGGTCAAAGTGTTGCATCAAGTTTGAGTTTTTGCTGCTACATCTAGATTGAAATTATATTGTTGCTTCTAGGTCAAAGTGTTGTTGCTACCAGGTCGAAGTTTCCACTGGGTCGAAGTTTCCACTAGGTCAAAGTTTTTCCTTCTACTATTGGGTCGAAGTTTCTTCTGCTACTACTGGGTCAAAGATCTGCTGCTGCATCAAGGTCGAAGTTTTTGTTGGAAGGTTATCAGCTATAGAAGAAGGGAAGGGGTGACTTAGTAATTGGAGAAAGTTTGTGTTTAGGTCTAGGAGTTTTGGATCATCTCATGAAACTATTAAAGGAAGATTTGTTGACTGGGTTTTCCCCTAGATAGGGGATTTTCCCTGGCTGTTCGCCTACATCTGGTGTCTTTGATCTTCATGTTGTGGTTATTGGTAATTGTTCAATGAACCAAGTTAAAAGAAGAACACAAGAAAGTTAATAAGAATATAAGAATATCACAAGTAACTATCAACATAAAGAAAAACTTTCTGCCTTTCTGATTTTCTAATATGGTTTCAGAGCTAAGGTGAAGAAGAAAGAAAAAGGCAACCTGAAGATCTATTGAAAGGAGAATAAGGAGTTTTAAAAAGTTTGAATAAGGGTCATTAAGAAAAAGGATCATCTAAGAAGTCAAGCCTACTATCTTTGAGAACAATGTCTAACTCGATGAAGGGAGACAACAAATTAGAAGGAGCATCTAATTACAAGGCATGGAAAAAGAGGATAGATCTCATCTTCGATAAGAATAAAGTCTTGGATCTAGTCAAGGAATAGTAAAGAAGCCCACAAATGAATCAAGTGATGCAGAAAAGGAAAAATTAAAAGAAACAGAGATATTGGCCATGACCTTAATGGTAGATGGAATAAAGGAAAACATCATCCCATATATATCCAACGTAGATTTTGCTCGAGAGATATATGAGGCCTTATCCAAATTATTCACAATCAATAATCTTGGTCAAATTGCAAGTCACAAGAATGAACTAAGAACTATAAAGATGACAAAGGAAGATATTGTGGCATCCTTCTTTGTAAGGATAGCTAGAAACAGAGATGAACTTCACGAAATAGATGAGATAGTACCTGAAAAGGAGCTTGTAATCACTGCACTTCTAGGATTACCAACATCTTGGAGTTCATTTTCATCATTTCTCAATAGTTGGAAGAAAACTCGTACATTTGAACAATTATGGAATGCATGTAGACAAGAAGAAGTCAAAATTTCATTAGTAGGCAATAAAGAGAATGAGGAGAAGAAAGTTTCAAATGCGTATTCTACTATGACATCACAAACACAAAGGAACCTTCCAAAAGTTTAAAGGGCCTAGAAGGAAAGTAGACCTATCTAAGATTGAATGCTAAAATTGTCACAAGATGGGTCACTATAGAAGCGATTGTCCTGAGAATCCAAGAAATAAAAAGAGAAACAGGGATCCAACAAATGTTGCCAAAGAAGGATCATCATGTTGAGAAATCCAATAGGGTGGCAAGTTAATTTATTTATCTTATTATGAAATTATCTTGTGATGGTTTATTATTATTATAATTTCTTTCAATTTATATTTCTTTATCATCAAGACTAATGTCAAACAAACAAATATACAAATAGAATAGGACACAAGATGTAGGCACGTTGTTATGTAACCAATTCAAAAAATATAATAAGTGATAGATCAGCGACTTCAAAATTAGCCTCTTCAAGGGGGCAACCTCCTTTACATTACACAAATGAACAATTCTTGGATGATTCAAATGACCAAAACCTCCTCTATATATATATAGGAGTCTAAGGGTCACAATATAATTAGAGCCGACATAATAATAATATTGTAAGAGTACAACAATAACAATAGTGGATTTCTATGGAGCACAATAATAACAATATGGGGAAAAAATGGGCACAACAATAAGAATAAGGGGCTACAATGACAATAATAATAGGGGAATACACTAGTATTATAGGGACTTAACATGCCCCTCCTTAAAAAAAATGTTGTCCTTAATGCTTGAGTAGTTTTGGATGCTTCTGTATAAGATTCTCATCCTCCCATGTGAAATCTTCAGCAGGTAAGTTCTTCTACTTGATGAGATACTCTGAAATTGATCGATTTCGTAGTTGTCAAGTTCTTGTTTCCATAACTGCTTCAGGTTCCATCATGATTTTTCCTTCCTTGTCAAGTTATGGCAATATTGTTTGAATTGGAAGCTTGTCACCTATAACCTTCTTTAAGCATAAAAAATGGAAAAGTGGGTGCACTCGGGAAGATGCAGGAAGCTCCAATTTGTATTCTATAGTACCAATCTTTTGCAACACCTTGTACAGACCATAATACTTTAGTGATAATTTATTATCCTTCTTAACTTGCTTGAGGGACATTTGTTTGTGTGGTTGTAGTCATAGAAATACCTAGTCACCTACATCAAAACTTCTTTTGTTGCGACGTTGATCTCCCTGTTGTTTCATTCTATTCTACACCAAAGTGAGGTTATCCTTTAAGAGTTGGAGAACTTGTTGTTGATGCTCGATGTGATCTTTCACTGCTTGAACCTTAGAATTTTCTCTTAAAGATGATGTGATAGACGGTGGATGATATCCGTAAGTGCCATAAATGGGGTCATTTTTGTTGCAGTATGGAAGTGTTATAGCACCATTTAGCCAGAGGCAACCACTTGACCCATTGTGTCTGTTTATCAGATAAAAAGCAACGAAAATATCCTTCCAAACATTTGTTCACTATCTTAGTTTTCCCATCAGATTGAGGATGATAAGATGATCTATGAGCTAACTAAGTACCCAGACAAGAAAATAATTCCATCCAAAATTTTCCAGTGAAAATGGGATCTCTATCACTTACAATAATCTTTGAGTTTCCATGTGGCTTTTGAATTGTTTCCATAAATGCAGTAGCAACTATAATGGCTTTAAATGGATGAGATAATGCACAAAAATGTGCCTATTTGGTAAGTCTATCAGCTACCACCATGATGACACTCTTTCCCTTGAACTTGGGTAAACCTATGATAAAATCCATTGAAATCTCCTCTCAACGTTGACTTGAAATGGATAAAGGTTGTAACAGACCCGGGGTCTTAATTGTCTCAACTTTATTTTGTTGGTAAACCAAACATTCTGCCACAAACTTTTGAATATCAAATTTAAGGTCATCCTAAAAAAATTCCTTCTTAACCCTATTGTAAGTTTTTAGAAATCCTGAGTATCCTCCTAAGGTAGACGTGTGCAATTCTAAAAGAATTTTTTGTTTGAGTTGGGAATTCTTATAGAGGTATAAGCGATATTTGTACCATAACGAATAATTTTTCCAGCTAAATGTATTAGATGTACTGGGATCTTGCTGCAACTTTTGAATGAGTGCCCACACTTCTTCGTCATTCTTCTATTCATTCCTTGCTTCATTTATCCAATATGGTTGAATGATAGAAATGGAATAAAGCAATGCTTTCACATCCTCATCCTTTCTTGAGAGTGCATCTGCAACAACATTTTGCTTCCCTTTTTTGTAGATGATTTCAAAGTCATAACCCAACATATTTGTGACCCATTTTTGTTGCTCTTCTGAAAATAACCTTTGTTCTAAAAAGTATTTAAGACTAGCATAATTTGTTTTTACCTTGAAGTGTATTCCCATTAGGTAAGGTTGCTATTTATTAAGTGCATGTAGTACTGCCAACATTTCATCCTCATAGATAGCTTTGTGTAAATACTTTCTTTTGATTGGGCGACTTTCAAAAGCAATGGGTCTTCCTCCTTGCATTAAAACGACACCAATTCCATTTCCTGAGGCATCACAATCCACAATAAAGGCTTTTGTGAAGTTTGGCGTAGCTACGACTGCTGCTTGGCACATTGCCTCTTTAAGACGTTCAAAGGCCTTCATTGCTTCTGGAGTCAAAGAAAATGCATCTTTCTTTAGTAATGATGTTAGAGGTATTACTATTCTCCCATAATTCTTAACGAACTTGTGATAATACCCTGTCAACCCAAGAAATCCTCATAAATTCTTTATGGATGTGGGAATTTTCCATTCCTTAATGGCTTTAATTTTTCTAGGGTCTACCTTAACAACTCCATGAGATACAATATGACCCAGATATTCCACCTCATGTACTCCAACGAAACATTGGGATATTTTTGCATATAATTACTTCTCCTCCAATAGTTTGAGCACCCTATCAACATGTTGAACATGATCCTTCCAAGACTTGTCGTAGAATAGTATATCATCAAAAAAGATTAACACAAATTTTCTAAGGAAAGGTTTGAAAATGGAATTCATCAAACCTTGAAATCTAGAAGGTGAATTGGTAAGGCCAAAAGGCATAACAAAAAATTCATAATGACCTTCATCAGTCTTGATGATGAGTCTGGGTCTAGACTCGAAACTTCGACCAATATAAAGATGAGCACTGTGGAAAATCCGAACTCCTCTCAGAAACCACACCACAGTAATATAAAATCCAAAAAAAGTTCTAAATGTTGTTTTCGGAATGTCTTCAGTCTTCATTCTGATTTGATGATATCCTGAACGAAGATCCAACTTGGTGGAGTAAATTGCTCCATGTAATTCATTCAATAATTCATCAATGACAAGAATGGGAAATTTATCTTTAATAGTGAGCTTGTTGAGCTCCCTATAATTGAGACACATGTGTCATGATCCATCCTTCTTTGTGCACCAATATTACTGGAGCAGAGAAAGGACTTTGACTAGGTTGAATTATACCAGCCTCTAGCATTTCTACAACCATGAATTTCACTCTTTTGGGAATAAGGATACTTATAAGGCCTGATGTTTGGAGGAACACTTCCTGGAATCAAATGAATAGCATGATCATGATCACAAATAGGTGGGATGCCTTTGAGAGTCTCAAATACCTTGGAATGATTATCTAAGACTTTTTGGAGATCTGGAGAAATAGATGATTTCGATATGGGAACCTCTAATGATCATAATTGTGCAATTACGCCCCGTTGTTCTTTCTTTATGAGATTTTTTATGTCGTTAGATCTGATTATTTTTTTTGTTTTCCCTATAGTACCCCTTAATTCAACTTCTTTTCCTTCCCCAAAAAAATTCAAGAAAATTTCTTGAAAATTAGAAGCTATCATACCCAAAGATTGTAGCCAATAGACTTCTAGTACGACATCAGCACCACCCATTGGAATGGAAAGCATTGGACTATTCAATACATATTCTCCCGTGGATAACTTGATATTATGGAACTTTCTAAATCAATTTATGGTTCTTTCATTTGCAACTATCACTTGACACTCTGGTGCTAGATATAGGAAGCAATTCAATTCCTTGGTTATCTTACAATGAATAAAATTATGGGTACTACCCGAATCAATCAACACTATTACATTTTTCTTCTTGATATGTCCTTCTATCTTGAGAGTTTGAGTGCTAATTCTTTCCAATGCATTACAAGATATGATCAGATTCATTTCTTTTTTCTTTGGAGTTGGTTCCTGGTGTATATCCTCTTATTTTGACTTTTCTTGTTCATTTTCTTCCTCCTTTTCACAATCTATGTAAAATAATTTCTTCTCAGCGCACTTATGACCTTTAGTGTATTTTCTATCACAATTGTAACAAAGTCATTTTGCTATTTTTTCTTCCAATTGTTGTGGTGTCAACTTTGTAGGTTATGGAAGGTTAGAGGCAGTAACACTTCCATCTTTATAGTTGTGAGTGGTAGGCTTCATTGTTTCCATAATTTTGATTTCAGTTTTTCTTGCCAACCTGAATGCCTTCTCCAATGGATCGGGTTCTCAAAGACGAACCTCATGTTGGATGTTATCCTTTAAAGTCTCTATGAACACATCAATCCTTTGCCCCTCTAGAATATCATTTACCCTTATATTCAATTTTTGGAAGTCCTCAATGTGCTCCACCATTGAACCAATTTTGTTTTAAATTTATCAATTAGCTAAAGAAGGTGTTTCTCTTTGTATCCTCATAATGTGCTATCATTTCCTCCATAAAAATTTACCAAGTAAAAATTTGTTTACGAGAGCAAAGCCATCGATACCATACAAACTGATTGGGTTCAAAATATAAAGTTGCAATGTGTACCTTTTGTGTGTTTTTCACATTATGGAGATCGAAATATTGTTCCATCTGTAGTATCCTTGTTACGAGATCCTTGTCATCAAACTTCCTCATATCGATCTTTGGAACGTGGTGGGTCTTCAATCCAAAATTAGAATCTATGAAATCATGATTAACATTTCTTTTATTCCTCATCATGAGATTCCTCTACTACCTTTTCGCCATTAGGAAGTATTTCTTGGAGCAACTTTGTTAAACGTTACATGTCTTTCTTTAAATCTTCCATGTCGTCTTTCAGTTTTTCTTCTATACCTTTGATCTTAGCTTCCATGCCATTTTTCAAACCATTCATCTTAGCTTTGATTCCATTCTTCAAACCATCCATCTTAGCTTTAGTTACTTTTTGTGAAAGCGAAATTTGTTGCAATTGGTCTCGTAATTTTGATATATCATGTTGCATTTCTTCCTCTTCTTCATGTGTCACAGTAGGAATTTATGTTTTCTTACTAGGTGTTTCCATTTTCTTTCTTTGATTCATCAATTAATGATAATTATGCTTCACAATTCCCTTTTAATCACTTCAACCACTTTCTCAAACAAAACTTATGCAAATTTAAAAAAAAAACTACACATTTTTTTCGGTTTGTAGGAGCTCGATATTGAATCTGATGTATCTATGTAATTTCGGATCTCTAAGGTTTGAAATTGCGTCTTGTGGTAGCTCTATGAATCCTCTTTCCAACCCCACAAGTCTAATTGATATTGGATTCTCCAACAAATAGTTATGTCCAATCTCCCACGATGACTTGATTATACACTGGTTCATTTGAGCGAACTTGTATGAAGTGCCACGTGTCATTGTTTCGACCTTCAGCCTTGAAAACGATACCCAAGAAATTAAAGTTTGTCTTATTTCTGCCCCCTTTTACGAAATTTGAATCTGATTCTCAAAGAGGAAGTTATTATTATTTTCCCAAGGTCACCTATTTGAGATCGAATTTTGGAGCCTGCAAAAAGCCTAACGTCCTCGGATCATATCTTGGAAAATATATCTAGAAAGGATCTAAAATTTGTGCACGCGGTTAATGAAGGTTCATCTCAAATGGGTTTTAATTTTAGCTTATGAAGCTTCATAGAAAAACTTTATAGTGAAAATTCCACAATGACCTGTTTGAAGTGGTGAAACCCTAGAATCCAAAGCTCTGATACCAAATGTTATGAAACAACCCACAAAATAGAATAAGAGATAGACCAACAACTTCAAAATTAGCCTCTTTGAGGGGGAACCCTAATTTATATTACACAAATGAAAAATTCTTGGATGATTCAAATGACTAAAACCTCCTTTCTATATATAGGAGTCTAAGGGATCACAATATAATCAGAGCCGACATAACAATAATAATGTAAGGGCACAACAATAACAATAGTGGACTTCTATGGGGCACAATAATAACAATATGGGGACAACAGGGGCACAAAATTAACAATAATGGGCTACAATGCCAATAATAATGGGGGAATACACTAATGTTATAGGGACCTAACACACACAACCAATGCAAAACCCCACTCTAGGGGAAAATTCAGTGAAAAATTCTTCCTTCAGTATATTCAAAACAAGATGAGATGACCAAGACCCTCACAATATAGACCCTAGACTCCCTCCATCAAGTCAACCTTGTATATTCTATTTCAGTTCTTAGTTATGTGGTTAGTAGCTTATTCTTCAATGTGTATTCAACACGTCTTCCTTGCAATAATGAGATAGCCCTTTCAGTCATGCTTCAGTTCTTTATGTGATGATATAGTTCAGTTATGTGATGACTCACACTATTATGTAGTATGGTGTTGTGTAGATAGCTCAAGCGATTATGATCAACACTTCAATACAATTCTGCCTTCAGTCCCATTCTCTGGAATTCCCACACTTGTTTCTGAGATCACACAAATTCATCTCTGCAATTCTACAAACTCTTCTCTCTAAAATTGATCTGAATTCTTTCACTGAGGTATTCCGAAACCCTGTCACTTTATTCCACCGAAAATATTCTTTGTGATTTTAGTGAAGTTACATCTTTACTAGACTGTAAATTCACCGATCCTCATTTTCTGAACTTTCCTTCTTGTCATTTGAGTGAAGTCCTTATGCTTGTATATATAGTTGTTTTTCCATTATAAATGAGCCAACATGAGTCCTTGAAGAGAAGTGCCTTTATGTTTAGGCCGACGAGATGAAGAGGCTAACTTGATGGAGGAGTCTTTGACCAAACAATAATTGACTTTAACAACAACCTAAAGCCTACAATGGGGGCTTGACCTATAACAATTGACCCAAGTATGAAACCCATGCTTAGTCAATTAAAATAATAACAAAATTTCATTTGCTTTATTTTGATAAATATATTTCATTTTGACTCAAGTATAATTATGAAGACCGAACCTACTTACATTCTTCAACACTCCCTCTTAACCAGGGAGGTATTCATATTTACATATAATCATAGAGTTACATGGAATATCTCAAAATACATAATTTATGAAGAATTTTAGTCACTGCAATGCCATGGACTAGATTCCTAACCAGGGAAATCTATCCAAGGTCCTCCAATAGTTTAGGGACCACAATGCCATGGACTAGATTCCTAACCAAGGCAATCTATCCAAGTGGGACTAATATGGACTAAAGCTTTCAGCCAGTCTAGGTACCATCATGCTTACTTTCTAACCATCAACCCAGGGATCTTAGGTGTGTATCTGAGGCCAGAGCTCTACAACCAACGCCGCCCTCCCTACTTCGGGAACGAGACATCAACACAAAGTGTCGGCTAGATGTCCCAATCAAACTAATCAATAATTATAAGCATGTCAAAACATGTTATCAAACTTCCAAGAGATTTACCTGAACAAACACAACCCCAATCAGTAACAAACTTTCAAATGTACATATACAAACCTTCGGGTTGTTCCAAAAAACTTGATGTTGGTTCTTAACTTTCCACAGTAGGGCTTCGAGCTTTTTCAATGAATCTTAACAAAAGATTCCTCAACCATGCAGCTTCATGTCCTACTTCTCATGTAGCAACATATTCCACAGATCGATCTGAATTTTTCTTATCTTAACAGCGCTTCAAAAATACATTCTCCAACTTTTTCTATCAGGGAGTCCATCATGACTATGATATGACCTCCCTCTCAACTAGGGAGATTCCTTTTATCTGTGCTCCCTCTTAATATAGGGAGATTTCATCCATGCTCCCTCTTAATTTTAGGGAGTTCTACTTATGACTTCGAAGAATCTTGCGTGGCTTCCATCCTTCTCATCATAGTTATCATTACCATCACCATTCACATCATGCTTATCACATCAACTTTTTTTCACGAACATCTTCACTATCTTGAAGATCACGTACCTAAACAACTTAGACAGCAAGTACAAGCAAATCTATAGAAGCATGAATTTAACCATATCAAAATCATAGAAGCATTCAACTTTACATATCATATGCCCAAACTTAATTACAAGCAAGAGACACATACTCTTCAACATCTTGCTAGGGATTTTGTCATAAACCCTAGACTAATTCATCAAGGCTTATTTCATAACAACTTTCATTACATATAGGGTTTCAGTGTTTCTTCCAAAGGTATGACATACCCTACTACAACATATAACAAACCATAGAAACAATTCAAACAAATATAGATCTACAAAGTATCTAACAACTTTCAAAATTCATATGTTAGACTTCCCACTAGGGTTTCATACAAACCTTAGATTTCACACATGAGATTTAACGGTCAAAACCAATCACAACTCAATCAACAACATGACTAGCTTCCACTAGGGTTTGTTGCAAACCCTAGATTTTCTCAAACAAGAAAATATCAATCATAACTAAAACTCAGATTTCAACAATCTTACACAAATCTCAAATTATCACATTGACATCATACATTAGAGATTTTTCACTTCTACTAAGGTTTAACTATAAAAACCCTAGAGTTCAAAAAATATTATCATACTAGAGAAATAAACTTTGACTAGAGCTTAGTTCCAAACCCTAGGACTCATGACCACTGACAAATAGGTCAACTCATATATCTAGGATTTCATCATCATGCATAGGCATTTCATATCATGTGTTAGTCAAATTGAACTTCCCAAATATAAATAAGGGTTAGACATATAACAAATTTGATTAGACTAGGGTTTGATCAAACAAACACACACATCCCAAGGAATCCATTTCTAAGACATTATAAGGTTCTTGCTTACACACCCTATCAAACCCTAATGAATTAGGGTTTCAATACAAAACATAGAAAACCCTAAATTACCAATAATTCAAAGGTTTGGGATTTTAGACATTATCATTCAACCCTAATAAGTTAAGGTTTCCATAACCATACCAAAACCCCAAACATGACATCATCAAAACATCATCCAGTTACTTCAGACTTCTTCAAAACATCAAACATTTTCTTTCAATAACCCTAAGCAGATTAGGGTTTCACGCATTATCATTAACATACCCTTAAGTTAGGGTTTTCCAGAGAACCTTTCTAGGGTTCTATGAGTACAATTAAGGATGTTAGGAGGGTAGATTTATCAATTGATGAATCACCCTAAACAAGAATCTTTATGATTTTAGACAGGTAGACATAACGATGAACATACTTTTTATATTAAGATAATTTTATAAGGTGTATAGTTTAAGACATACCTGGAGATGGTTCTTGACAAAACTTGTAAGGATTCCTTGAAGTGTGCTCTTTGTATTAAGCCATGATATTTGTACCTATAATACATAGTTTCAAGAAAAACATGTGGTACCAAGGACATGATTTAATTTCTTAAGTTAGATCTTCTACGTAACCATGGATGATGGGATCTTGTGATATCGAAGATCAAGTTATTCATTTTTTAATCAACATTAGGACTTTTTCTTGACATTCTAGATTACTTGTAAACCATAAAACATAAGGATTAATGTTCTAATATGAGATTTTTGTATGTTATCTAGGGGTTACAAGATTTATCCTAGATTTGGCTACAGATTATATGAACCTTTTAAAATTATATATATTGAAAATATAAAAGCTTATGAACATACGTACCTTGTGTTTACATACCTCTGGTTTGATAGCCCATTATACTCGTTGTATATGCATCTTGTTAAGTAAGGAATAGTGACAATACTTACTTGATTTCCTCGAGTTGGTTCCTTGTGCTCAGCCTATTAATTCAAATCCTTAAGGCTTGTATTTCTTCCATAGGACGAACTTCAAATTCCTTTCACAATCTTCAAATGAATTCTTTTAGATCTTGGATTAAGCTCATAATAGTGCTCAATTTTTTTTACCAAACTTGGATCAGCTTATATAAGTAATTTGGACTTCAATCTATTCTTCAAGTGTAGAAGAACGGTTATTTTTCTAGTAGCATGTTGGTGATAATGATGAACTCCAACTCAACCCTAAAATGATGAACTTTTGCTTGTAGTGAAGGTTCCTTCAAGTTATATATCTTAACTACCTTTGATCGTCTTGGATGCTTCGATCTACTCTTGACAATGAATTCAATCTCAGACATTGACTTTGCTTCATTTCAAAAACCTTCTTGCCAATAAGGTGATTTTCAACCATCTTTCACCATAGCTCTTATACCATGTTGAGAAATCCAATAGGGTGGAAAGTTAATTGATTTCTCTTATTATGCTATTATCTTGTGATGGTTTATTATTATTATTATTTATTTTGATTTATCTTTCCTTATCAGCAAGATTAATGTCAAACAAACAAATAGAAGAGGGCACAAGATGTAGGCATAGAGCCAGGGAAAAACCCCACTCTAGGGGAAAGCCCGGTCAAGAATTCTTCCTTCAATAGATTCAAAGCAAGATGAGATGACCAAGACCCTCACAACCTAGACCCAAGACTCCCTCCATCAATTCAACCTTGTATATTCTTCTGCAGTTCCTAGTCTTGTGAATAGTAGCTTATTCTTCAATGTGTATTCAACACGTCTTCCTTGCAACAATGAGATAATCCTTTTAGTCCTGATTTGATTCTTTATGTGATGACACAGTTTAGTTATGTGATGACTCACACTATTATGCAGTATGGTGCTTTAGAGATCGCTCAAGCAATGATGATCAATACTTTAATACAATAATGTCTTGGTCCCATTCTCTGTAATTTCCACACTTGTTTCTGAGATCACACGAATTCATCTCTGCAATTCTATGAAATCTTCTCTCTAAAATTGATCTGGATTCTTTCACTGTGGTATACTGAAACCTATCACTTATTTCTACCTAAAATATTCTATGTGATTTGAGCAAAGTTACATCTTTACTAGACTGTAATTTCATCGATCCTCATTTTCTTAAATTGATCCGAACATTTCTTCTTGTCATTTGAGCGAAGTCCTTATGCTTGTGTATATAGTTGTTTTTCCATTATAAATGAGCCGACATGAGTCCTTGAAGAGAAGTTTCTTTATATCTAGGTCGACTAGATGAAGAGGCTAACTTGATGGGGGAGTCCTTGACCAAAAAAAATTGACTTTAACAAAAACCGAAAGCCTACATGGAGGCTTGACCTATAACAATTGACCCAAGCATGAAACCCATGCTTTAACAAGTCAATTAAAATAATAATAAAATTTCTTTTGCTTTCTTTTGACAAATATATTTCATTTTGACTCAAGTACAATTATGAAGATCGAACCTAATTACATTCTTCAACACTCCAAAGAAGAACAAGGCCGAAGAATCGAAAATAAAGGACTTATACTACTATGCTACTATGTCCCTCTACTCTAAGATTTTGAATTGTTTTTCTTTGTATTTTTAGTACTTATATATTTAACATGCTTTGGAAAAACATTTTTGAATTGTTTTGTTAAATTTATAGATATCCCTCGAGATTGGATTGAGAGAGATCCCTCACCATTCTTCCAAAGATAAGTATTTTACTCCTTGTATTATCTTTTATATTTGGTTTTCCTTTTCCTATATAAATGTGTTTGTATTAGATGCTAATAACATTTCTTTTCATATTTTCCTTATCTATGAAAATCTTGTTGATATGCTCAAGGGCTGTGGAGAAGATCTCACAAGACAAATCATGATAGAAGTTCTATTGGAATTGATATCTTATAAGGTTTGTATAACAACTCAAAGGTATGTTTTAGACCATAAGATTTGTTCTCTTTGTGATAAAGGTATATTCATTCATTCTAATAATTTTTCTTTACATTACTAACAAGTTTTATTTCTAGGACCTTTGAATCATAAAGATTCTTATTTGGGTGATTAATCATTAGATTGAATCTACCCTCATTAAGATCATCATGTTTGTGGAACCCTAAAAGGTTCTCTGTAAAACCCTAACCTAAGGGTATGTCAATGCTAATGTTAAAAACCCTAATCTACTTAGGGTTACTGCTGAAATCTAGAAAATACTATTCCTCTAATGTTTGTGGTTTTGATGGTAATGTCATGTTTGGAGTTTTAGTATTGTTATGGAAACCCTAGTCCTTTAGAGTTGGGTGGTAATGTATTACTAGACCTTGAGGTTTTGGTAAATTAGGGTTTAAGAGAAAAACCCTTATATATTGAGAGTAAGCTCTTGGGAATGAAACCCTAGGTGTATGTTTGTTTGTCTAATCAAAACCCTACCCTAATCTAGATTGTTATATCTCTGAATTTAAATGTATTGATCTTTGTGTCTTGGGCTTACCTAGTGGATATTGATATGTTTGTGCATGACTATGGAATCCTAGATATGTATATGTGCTAACCAAATTGTTGATGCTTATAGTGTGAAAATTCTAGGGTTTGTAACTAAGCCTTAGTAGAATTATGATATTCTAGGATATCGTGATTTCGTTTCCATTATGATGATAAAATCTAGGTTTTACAACAAACTTTAGTAGAAGTTGGTGATATCGTTAAAACCTTAGATTGTATTGTGCTTGGTTTTATTTGTTGACATCTAAGGATGGAATCTAGGTTTTACATTAAATCCTAGTAGGAGTCTAACATATGAATTCTAAAGTTGTTGGATGCATTGTAGAACTATAATTGTTTGAATTTCTTCTAGGGTTTGTAATATATTATAATAGAGTATGTCATATCTATGGAAGAAATGTTGAGACCTAGATATAATGAGATTGATATCTTGATTAAGTTACTGATGTGATCTAAGGGTTATAACCTAACCCGAGCAAGAATTTGAGGTTTAAAAGTATGTGTCTCTTATGAATTTGATGTCTAAAGTCTAATACTTCCATGATTATGATATAGTTAAGTTCATGCTTCTATATATGTATTTGGTTGTACTTTCAATTTAAGTTGTGCAGGTACATAATCTTCAAGAGGTTGACGATATTCATAAGTAAAGTTGTTTTGATAAGCATGATGAAGGAATTTATATGAATGATGATGATCAAGATGACTTTAATAAAAAGGATTGAAGCCATGAAATATTCTCCAATGCTATGGAAACTAAGTTGATCTCCCTAAGTTAAGAGGGTGCCTGGATAAAGGAAAGAGTATATCTCCCAAGTTGAGAGGGGGGGAATATTATAGTCATGATGGATATCTTGTAGAATAAATTGGAGAATGTATATTGAGGTGCTACTGAAAGAAGGAAATTGGGATTAGGTTGTAGAATATATTGTTGCATGTGGAGTAGAAAAGCAATATGTATGGTTGAGGAAACTTTTGTCAAGATTCGTTTGGGAATCCTCTAAGTCCTACTGTGAAAAAATGTGAAGCATCATCAGGATATTTGAAGACCCTGAAGATTTTTGTTTACTTATGTATTTGAAAGTTTGTTATTGATTGGGTTGTGATTGTTCAGATAAATCTCTTGAAGTTTTGGAAGCATTCTTGATGTTATCAATCTCTTTGATCCAAAGAGATTTGATGTGTTGAGGCATTGTGTATGCCTGGGAGGACATTTGACCGACTTGTGTGTTGATGTCTAGTTCTCGAAGTAGGGAGGGTGGTGTTGGTCATAGAGCTTTGACCTTGCATTACACACCTAGTTCCCTGGGTTTATAGTTAGCAAGTAAGCCTAATGGTACCTAGAGAGGCTGAAAGCTTTAGTCCATCTTAGCCCCACCCAGATAGATTTCCTTGGTCAGGAATCTAGTCTGTGGCACCATGAGTGCCTAAACTCTTCATGGTTCATGTGTTTTGAGATCTTCCATGTACTTGTATATGTATGTATGAATACCTCCCTAGTTAAGAGGGAGTGTTGAAGAATGTAACTAGGTTTGGTCTTCATAATTTTATTTAAGTCATAATGAAATGTATTTATCAAAAGAAAGAAAAAGAAATTATTATTATTATTATTATTATGACTTATTAAAGCTTGGTTTTCATGCTTGGGTCATCATGTTATAAGTCAAAGTCCTCATTGAGGACCTATAGATTTTATGTTGAGTCATTAGAGTATTGTCCATTTTATAAGACCCTTCTTGGGCTTTTGAATTATGTAAAAATAATTCTTATTGAGTCAAATTTGTCTTTTGTCACCTCCACACCAAGTCGGCCCTCACCTGATCAAGTTGGCCTACATGAAGGTAATTTGACCCACATAAGAGGCTATAAATAAGGGCAGTTTGATTCATTTGGATAACCACTCACACAAGTTCGATATCTAAGAGAAGGAAGCAGAAGAATACGAAATTACAGAAGAAATAGAAGGAGATTTGGTGGAGAAGGAAGATCAAATTTTTTGGGTTGTCTCTCTCTCTCTCATGTGTAGATTGACTGGGTTATTTATTGGAAGGTCGAAGTGCTGCATCAAGGTCGAGCTTTTGTTGTTGCATCTAGATTGAAATTTTGTTGTTGCTTCTAGGTCAAAGTGGTGTCGCTACTAAGTTGAAGTTGCCGCTTGGTCGAAGTTTCTGTTGGGTCGAAGTTTCTGCTACTACTACTAGGTCAAATTTTTTGTTGCTACTACTGGGTGGAAGATCTGCTGCTACATCAAGGTCAAATTTGTTGTTGGAAGGTTATCATCTACAAAAGAAGGGAAGGATTGACTTGGTCATTGGAGGAAGTCTGTGTCTAGGTCAAAGATTCTTGGATCATCTTGTGAAACTATTAAAGGAAGAGTTCCTGACTGGGTTTTCCCCTAGACTATCCACCTGCATCTGGTGTCTTTGATCTTCTTGTTATGGTTATTGGTAATTTCTTGATGAACTAATTTAAAAGAAGAACACAAGAAAGTTAATAATAATATAAGAATATCACAAGTAATTATCAACATAAAGAAAATATTTATGCCTTTCTAGTTTTCTAACAGAATGATGAAGAGACAGTCCTAGGAATGTAATCACTCATTTTTTTAGGAATCGAGGAAATTCACATGTAGAAATTTTGAGCTATGATTTTGTTTGAAAGAATAGGTTCTGGTGGATTGGATGGGTGAGATACATTGTTATTTTGAGCATGAGGGAATTGAAGACCCTCAAAGAATGAAACATTATGCGTGATTGAAAGCACATGAAGTTGTATGGAGGAACTTGGTGCAATGAGAATGGGTTCGAAATTAGAAGGAAAATATTTGAACTTGGAGCAAGATGTTAAGGAATTTACACAAGGAATTTAGGCTAGCAGATTGTCAATAAACCTTATTCAAACAAGTACAAAAGTTGAGATAAAATTATTTAAGTGAGAAGAATAAAACAAGCAATTTTACAGATTTGCCATAAGTTCAAGACTTCAGCAACCATAAGGCTAAAGAATAGTTCGGTATATTAATGGGTGAATATTTAAGATACAAGATAAATTTAGTATTCAACATATTATGTGGAAGAGGCACACCAATTACCATTAAAAATAGAAGTAAATTTGACCAAGAAAGAAAATAAAAAGAAATTTGGAAATGAAAGATGAAGGAAAAAGGGAAGATACCAAAGACGAATGAAGATGATAGTTGTAAAAACCCTTTTTCTTGCACCCCAAGATTATAAATATCCCTTTGTAAATTTTGGGGACATATGTAAATGTAAGTGAAATTGAATTGATGGTTGGTTGAAGGAGAGGGACATGGACCTAGAGTTATGAAGGGGAAGGTTGCGTGGTTTGTTAGATTACCAATGGATTTTTGTGAGAAATTGATGCCTACCTTATTTATTCTATGACCTATATCCTAATCATGATGATGCCTACACTGACAGACATTGAAGTCTCAAAATGGGAAGTTAACATGAAGGAAAATGCCCATCCCTAGTTCCTTCCTCGAGGGTCAAGATAGGAAGCATTGATCAAAGAAGGAAAAGGGAGAAGACAGGACAACAATGGAGGGATGCAACATATTAGAAGAGAGACAAAACGAGAATGGCCAGTTGACTCAAAAGAGGAAGAAAAATGTGTGAGAAGAGGAATGTGATTGGAAACTGAGAAATTGGAGGAACTAAACTCAGAAGAAAGCAGTTTTATTGGACATCAGTGAACAAGGTTGCAATGGAATGGACAAACCCTAAGGTATAGCTCTGGAAATTGGAGTGTCAACCCTTGTGTTGTGATGATAAGATTTTGATTATATGTTTAACCCTAAATGAATAGTGGGAGGCTCAATGGAGGAATGAACCACGAGTGCTCGCTTAGTGACTTGATAAACCACTAGTTAGGATAATTTGAACCATTGTGATGCTAGATGGGAAGGCTGATAAACCACTTGGACAATCGCCTACGAGCTCCTGCAGTGCTTTCTTTGAAAACACAGTTGATAAACCACCTATATCGTGGATTCATTCTTTTGGGAATGAGCAATACCCCAGTTCACCTTAAGTGACCCTATCATTGACCTCAAAGAGATTAAGTGACTCATTGTGATGCTTACTTCCAGGGAGTAGTTGATAAACCAAGTGGACTATGGAATCCATCTCATAGGTATTTAACCAACCTTTGGTGTGAATCTCCCTTGAGAAGGTATCCCCTCAAACTTTGGATCCAACTTGGGGGTAGTAAGCTGCAATAGATATTGCATTGTAGCTAGCCTATGGTTGGGCGGAGGGTTTAAGTCCCTCCTTCAGTTTCCAACCATTTCAACTCATTCAGATAAGTATAAAATGGTGTACATGTGGTTTTCAGGTTGTGATAGCCTTATTTGATGATGAATGTTATTATGGTCATGCATATTCATATATGGATGCATGAATGATTTTGATTAAACTTATCATTGGTTATTTCATATGTTATGTTTTAAATGATTCGTAGTGTTACCACTCAAACTAGCAGGAATCCTAGAGGGGCACTTGCTAGGTCAAGAGCAACAATGAAGCTAAATCCCACTGTCACTATAGCTAAAGCTTCCTACTCTTTACGAAATTTAACCAATGGGAGGAGACCTGATATATAGAGAATGACTTATTAACAATAGATCAACTAAGATGGATGTGAGGTGATATCAATGACCCTTTCCTGGGCGAGACTCAAGAGTGGGACTTGCTTTCTTCTTAAGCAAGGTGCAAGGTTATCTAGGATAGAGAAATAGGGATTTGAGGGCTTGGATTAGGGAATGTGACTTGTAAAGGATCTTCCTAAACCCTTAAATCCTTGTGGGACTTGGTTTCCCAAGTGGTTTTTAAAGAGTTGACTTTGATAAGATATGGAACCACAGTGGAACAAGAGGACTCGGGTTAGGTAAAGAGGAGGAAGTTTAGCAACCAATGATGAGCTTGACCTAATTAGGGAGGGGAAAAGTATCAAGGAATGGAGAAATGAAAGTATCCCAATGAAGTTTCTAGCCTAAGGGAAACCAAGGGCAAGAATTGGTCTTCGATCTAGGGCTTGTGATATCACAAGATCCCACCTTTAGAATCTCACGAAATTTGGATGGATTCTTGAGGACACACCATCGCAGTTGTGGACCAAAAATCAAAGTATTTGGATGGCTATATTGTGAGATAATTGATGCCCTAGGTGACATAGAGGAATAGACCTATAGAAGAGGAGAGGGGAGAAGGAAAATAGGTTTAAGGTTATCACCTTATGGTGGACTAGTGCCTAATCCTTTGGGGAAATTTGGTGTCAAGAGTAATTATGATTATGGACATTGAATTTTCTATGTCAATGAGGGCTCAAAGACAACTTTGGATAGCATTAGGGCAGTAGCAAAAGCAACTTGAAGAAATTTATAATTCTTTTTGCAAAATTGATGGATTATCAAGATTAATTTAAATGAATAATCATCTCTAGGAACATGCATTCATAATACATGCCCCATACATGAAGCATCACTATCTATAAACTGAATTTCCACAACTTCGCATCAATGGATACAATAAATTAGCCCTAGTATAGCGAAATCCCAGCAACAATGTATGTGACAAAATAAAAAGAGAAAATAGAATTAAATTGTACTTACATGTATTAAAAGTATATCCAACCATCAATAATTTTCCAATTAAGAAGCTCCAAGACAAGAGAAAATAATACAAACATCAAAATTCATTCCATCCTCCAAAATTCATCCTCCAAGAAGGATAGCGAAATTCTCAAGAGGGATACAAGTCTAATCCAAGTGATTATGCTAAAATGAATCCTCATCACTTCTATTTATACACTCCTAATAAGTTCGATTTAGCTACTTGGGCCTACATTAGCCCCTAAAATAAAATAATGTGAAAAGCATCTAACGTTTGGTGACAAGCCCACCAAACTAGCTCATAAACAAAAGAATAAGCCTATCAAGAGGTCGAATGATAAATAATACATGTCTTTGGGCCTTTTAAGAATCCCTATGAATTCCATAAGTGCCACAATGATGAATAGGAATCCCAAAAGTAGTGGACAAGGGGTTGGCCCCTTGTTCTCCAAATAACAAACCTGTGGTGCTCCCAATGGGTTTGAGGACACACAAGTAACCTCATGGGTCTCCAAGTAGATCAAAGATGTCTATAAACCATCTGTAAGGGCTCATATGATGGTGTAAGGGATGCCACATCAACATACAAGTCCCGGGTCATCTACTAAGTGCATGGTACAACTGTGGGGCCGATTGGGCATGGTGAACCAGGTGCATCTTCCTCGTCAAATAGGTGAAACTCAAGAAATATATGAACATCTCTGAGGATCCATGGAGTGATTTCTACTATTGTTGAGGCACATGGCTCTCAACACACACTCTACATGTGCCAAAGTAGCCCTCTAGAGGGTTAGGACCCTGTATAGGGAGGTCAAACCCAAAATGGAGACCATCTGCAATCTTGCATAAGATCCAATGTGTCCCCTAGCCTTCTAGTACAACAAGTCATCAAAGTAAATCGAGCAAAAGATCTTACAAGCCATGGAGAACAGGTGGACACTTCATAATGGCATGCCCTTCCATAGTGGGTTTTTACATGTGCTAATGTCTCTAAGCTCCAAATGGGGTTAACCAAGTATCATATTATGTGGTTTCTACCTTTAAGGGGATAGTATATCCAAGGTACATCCTTCAAAGGGTGGTGGCATGTGATAAAGAGATGAATGGAGTAGGGAATGAAAAGGGGCAGCCCAAAGCCACTTGATAAGGTACAAAGGTAGCTAATAAATGGGAATCCCACACTTGGTTATATAATGTATAGGAGGGAGAAATCGTGGTACATGAGTCACCTCGACCTTGATTGTTTTTACCCTTCTTCAGTTTCCTTTTGCCCTTTATGATTTTTCTTTGGTTAACTGCTCAAAGCTCAAGGAGTAAGAGCATGATATGTAAGGTATAGCAGTGGATACCCCCTTTGATGTGGGACGGTTCATTTCCCACTAGGGGTTGGGAAAATCATGGGTTCTTGAATGATAAAAGAGGCTCATCTAGGGCCTATAGAAACTAGGGTGATGGTCGTGTGAAGGGGGTAGAGCTCACGCATTGGCTTTTTCCCACGTACTAAATGTGCTTTTCCCCACCATATTTTTCATTTTGTCATAAATTTTCCTATTGAATGTGGCCAATTATGATTTTACTTTTCTTTTCAGCTACATCAACCTTTAGGGCATCGTTCCAGGCCCAACCCAAGGTGTGGGCAAGGGGAAGGGGAAGGCTAACTCTATGTGGACCCAATCGAGGAATGTGGACCCTATGGAGTAAAGTGAACCCAGGTGGGAGGAATGCTGAATGGGGTTATAATGAGTGAAAGGGGAATGATGTATGTGGATGACAGAGCAAGACCACGCAACCAAAATCAGAGTTTCTCATGAAGTACCATCCTAAATCCCAAAGGTTAGTAAAAGAGATCCCACGGGACTATGGCCCAAGGTTAACATCCAAAAGATGTCTAGGGGACAAGATCATAGACCTAGCCCACTCTTTCCATCGAATCCCCACATTAACCCATGCCCAAAAGTTTCCATGATGAGTAAACTACAATACTCAATTTCCAAATGACAAGGCATGCGTTTAGGTTTGGGAGGCCAACCTTCAAACATATGATCATGACAGATGGGTGAGGGACCACATGGCTGACTCAAGTGGTAGAGAAGTGGCATAATGAACTAGTTGGCAGCTACAAGGGGCTGTTGGCTACCAACTGAGGACCATCTTCTAGAAAAAAAAAAAAATCTAGGGATATCACCCACAAAATTGTGGGTAACATGTATCATTGTGGGGTTGCTACTCTATCAAGATTGATTAGTTATCTATATGTTGAGGTTGAAGGCTTGCATGGCTCTAGTTGCAGGTTCTTATCTTGTGAATATTGTTGTAAACTGTGAATGTTTGCAACATTTCCTTATCGTTGTAGCTTGGATGATAGCTTTGAACTATTCACTTAGAATTCTCCATGTAAATGGAATGCATAATAAAATTCTTAGAAACTGAGTTACAGGTTTAATTCGCTTGTTGGAGGCCATTTTTCAAGTTTTGGATATCCCTTTCTGAAAATTTAACATTCTATGAAATTGTTCCTGACCCACAAAAACTCCTACATCTTCCTTATTCCTTTCTCCTTATCTTTTCTACATATTGATCTAGTGATCTAGGGTATATGAGGGTTACAAGGGCCAACACTCTTGTGTGGAGGTCAGATCACTACAAGACTATATTTATTTACCTTTTAATAGAGTGCACTCAGGCATCTGGGGTGTGTTGAAAGAACTTACATTCGCGCATGGTTGGATGCATCTAGGGCTGGATTTTCTTGTGGCAGATTCGAATGTCCAAATGTTTCAAAGGGGCAGATACGCAGTGGAAGGTCGGATTCAGAATCTGAGCATGGTGAGGGCACAAACCTTTGTAAGGTGTTGGATTTGTGGTGAACCAAATATCATCTGGCGGGACCTACGCTAGATTGTGTTATGGTAGAGCGAATATATGTGAATCTAGGTATCCAGGTGTGACATGTGTGCACACCACTTTGGGTACCCAAATACCATGTGATTGGCTAGATTTACCCCCAAGCTTGTGAGGATCCAAAGATCTGATGGTTCAATAGTGTAAAAAGGTGACACTATGTTGTAACCCTAGATCATTTGCGAACCAAATATCATAGGAATACTTCGCATAACACAATGGGGAAGGGTTGAGTGGACCCCATAACTTGTGTATAGGTTGGCATGGAAGTACCAAGTGGACCACACGTGGATACCACATGGAAGCTCATTGTTGATGTGGCCCCATATGATTGGTTGAAGTTTAAATAAACATAAATTCCAATCCAAGAGCCAGATTGAGACAAAGTTTATATCACCGGAAATATCTTTAAGAGTTGGGTATGATGGTGAGGTCAAAAACTAATTATGCAAACTTAAAAGAATAAGATGTTTTTGTAACCCCATCTCCATAATAGATCTTGGGGGTTGGGTTTGATCATTAACACCTCCCACAACCCGGGTTAGTATAAGGGGGCAGGAGGGAGTGTTACAATAGGGCACATTGGAGAAGTTAAGGTAGACATAGAGGTGGATCCCATGGACAAGGACATGGAGAGAATCATGGTGAACTTTGTTGTTATGTACATGGAGGAGGGGGAAAATATCATGTCAGTGTTCACATATAATTAGAGGAAATTTCAACTCAAAAATAGTCACGTAAAAAGAAATAAAAAATAATAATAATAATAATAATAATATAATTCCATGTAGACAGTTTTTTTAGATATCATTTTTATTGTTTATATATATATATAATCTAGATTTATTTATTTTATTTATTTTTAAGGAAATGGATATTAAAATATATTAATAAAAAGGGGGAACTAGACGTTCCAAAACATTACATATCTTTCGGACACTAGGCAAATCAATATTCCATGTAGGTTTGGGTTAGAACACATGGTAAAATCCAAAGCCTAACACAGTGACACCACTTTACTCAAGTATTAAAACCATTCCATTTAAAATTTCTCCAAAAAACGCCTAAGATCTAGACATATTTACAACACATTCTTTAATTTCTTTGTCTGGAGTTTCTCTTTTATAGGTACCTTTCGAACTATTTTAACTAGGGTCCTAACCCAACTCTTTTTTGTTGCTTCAATGTCACCCTTATTTGGGGAATTTTGACTATTTGAATCTGAAGATTGTAACGAAGGAGCAAGGGACACCTCCACTTTATTGACACGTGATTTTTCCTTTCTTGGAGAATTATTTTTCCCTCTCCTTTTAACTTGAACCTATTCCCCGCTTTCCGTTGATTCTGCAGAGATGTTCAAATTTGAGGAAATTCTATCTTCAATCTCTACCATTTTTTATGAAAGGAGACGAGTCTCCTTGACCTAATCTTCCTGCAAAACCAACTTCCTGTTATGTGTAGATGGGGACATGAATCTAGCAGTTGCCTCAATTTTACCCTTGACCACAATAGAAGGTTTTTTTGGTTATTTTCTTCTAAAGGGATTTAGTTGAGACAAGGGATGCCACCGAAACAAACTCTTTTCGAATTTCCTTTGCAATAAAAGATGAATCTAGTGTTTCCTAAGGAACATCATTCTTAGAATATGTGTTTTCCAAAACCTTTTGCACATCTGAATCTTTACAAGAGTTTGGAGGGGAGGCCTCTGTTGATATTGAGTAGTGAACAAATAATGCCCCAGACCACCATTTTGTCTTGTGAGAGAAACTCTTTAACTTTAATTTCCTAGCATTAGGACAGGTTTTGAGAGTGTGACCTATATCATAGTAGGCTCTATAGTGAAAGGCGATATTCTTGTAATCCATAGGTTGAATCCAAGAGTAATAAGGACCATAGAGCTTGATATCAGCAGGGAATCCTTTACTGAAGTCCATTTCCACACACATGCAGGCATACGTGGGTTTCAGGTAAAGTTTGGGGTCTTTATTGCGACAATAGAATCTTCCTAATGCATTACCTATTGAGTTTCAAGGTTCTACATATGTAAAGGGGTATTGATGAGTCTAACCCAGACCGAAGTCGTTGAGATTGATGCCAAGAGCGGGTCGAAGGAGGGGAACCAAAGCTGCATAGAGAGGCCAACACTTCTCCAAAACCAAGGCCAGAGTCAAGAACCTTTGCACGATATCCAGCATTGTTGAAAACAATAATGAGAAAACCTCTTGCAAAAGCATATATATTCAGGATTGTTGAGATAAGAGGCTTCCAATTAAGAGGGAGCCTATTGTATGAGAGTAGACTAACAAGTGCAATTAACACAAGCAAAGACATCAATGGAGAGACAAGTAACAACAATAGTGGCAACAATAAAAACAGGAGAAAATATAATGATGAGAAGTGTGTGAATCAATGGAAAAATAGAATTTGCAGAATGACAAATGGACTAGAAAAAAGAAAAAAAGTATTTTTCAAATAAAATTTAGGTCTAGAGTATCTTGACGCAAAGTAATTATTGACTTTGGATGCATAGGAAGTATGGTAGAAATAGAGATGGTAGACAAGCTAGGGCTAGTTAGACATAAGTAGACTAAACCAAATATTCTATATTGGTTTAAAAAAGGATATGAAGTGGTGGTAATAGAGAAATGCCTAGTAACTTTAGTATTGGAGATTGTAAGGATGAAATTACGTGCAATGTTATTCAGATGGATCATTGCATGTCATGCATTGTTAGGTAGGACTTGAAAATTTAATAGGCATTATATTCATGATGGAAACAAAATTACTTATATGAGTTATTGACATTGAAAGAAGAGGAACTTGAAGCACTATTGTTATTCCCAGATAAAGATTGTCTATGTGAGGTAAAGGAATCATAAAGGTGTTTTTCCTTGGTGCCAAAAAGAATGATAGCATTTATAAGAGAGAAAAATATTCAAGAGGAAGTGTCCAAATAGTTGAATGAATATAGTGAAAATTGTATTTTAAATTTAAGTATTACTCCCCAAGAGAAAAATTAGCGATGAAATTGACTTCATTCTAAGACCAATGTTTCCAAATCAAGTAGTGTATCAAATGATCCCAAAGGAAAGTGAAGCGTTGAAACAGTAAGTGGTGGAAATGCTAAGAGAAGGGGTAATTCAAGTCTATGCTCAATCCCAAAGTTAATGATATCAACTAAGGATGGCAAATGGATGATGAATATAGTCACCATATCCTTCCATAAGATTACTATCATGTACAAACTTCCCATTCCTAGGATGGACGATTCAATGGATAGTTTTAGTGATGCCAAATATTTTATCAAAATTTATCTAGTGAGCAAGATACCTCCAAATCAAATTTGAGCAATGGATAAAATGTGAGACAACATTTCAAATGAAGGACATAGTGTATGTGTGATTATTCATACCATTTGGATGAATCAATGCACCAAGTATATGTATGAGGTTGATGAATTAATTGTTGAAATAATTTTTTGGTTGGTTTGTGATCATTTATTTGGATGACATTTTAGCTTTAAGTAAGCAAAAAAGATGAGTATTTGGGACACATTAGAAAAATGTTGGAAGCATCAATAACACAGTAGTTTAGAATCAATTTAAAGTAATATGAATTCTTCAAAGAATAGCCAATTTATTTAGCTTTTGTGATGTCAAAAGATGTTTTAAGAATGGGTGTGGAGAACGTGAAAGCAATTGTAGAGTGATTGGAACCCTGTAACGCCATGAAGTTAAGAAAATTTCATAGTATCACTTATTCTTACCACAAGTTTATTGTAGGATTTAACAAGATATGTCCTCTAATGGTAAATCACATGAAGGGTAGAGAATTTTTATGGAATGTGAAGACACATTATTGTTTTCAGTTGTTGAGCAAAAGATGATGAAAGTGTTAGTGTTGGCTTTCTTGAATTTTGGGAAAAAAATCAAGTTGATTATCATGTGAGCTTTTTTGTTGTTAGATTTGTACTAAGTCAAGAAGGAAGGTAGACAGTGTATTTAAGTGAGAATCTAGATGAGGAATGAAGAAAGTATTTAATGGATGACCTTACGCTTTATGCAAGTGCAAGCCTTGAATTGTTAGAGGAATTATTTGTTACTCAATGAATTTATAATATTTATAGATCATCATAATTTAAGGTTCATCGACGAAGAAAATCAAGTTGAATTAGAGGCATATGAAGTGGGTGGAGTACCTACAAAATTTTACTTTCATGTTGAAATGCAAAGTAGGTAAAGAGAATAGAGTTACAGATGCATTAAGTAAGTGAACATTGCTAATAACAATGATGGAGATAGATATGATTGAATTCACACAAACTAAAGAGATGTATGCAAGTGAAAAGGACTTGGGAGAAACAATTGATATGTGTAAACTATAAATATCTTTAAGATGGAAGCAATGATATATCCTAGTGATCTTCCCTTAGAGAAAATTTGGTTATAGAATCAATAGTCTTGGATTGGGCAGGCATTTTGAAAGAGGTAAGAGCATTTGTTTGTTAGAGGAGAGGTACTACTAGCCAAGTTTGAAGAATGGAGTTACTAGAATGTAGAAAGATGTATAATTTTCAAGCAGGAGAAGGGAGTGAGATAGAAGACAAGGTTGTACACTCCTTTATTATTTTTGAGAGCATTGTGGGAAGATACTGCAATGGACTTTGTGTTAGGGTTTCCTAGAACATGATGTGGATTTGATGCAATGTTTGTAGTGGTTGATATGTTTTTAAAGATGGTGAATATTTTACCTTGAAGGAAGACCAATGATGTGACAATGTGTGCAAATACATTCTGCAAGGAGATTGTGTGCATGGATGGACTACATAGGACAATCACATTGGATAGGGACACCAACATTTTAATTCGTTTTTAGAGAACATTGTAGAATAATGTTACAACCAACATGCATTATAGTTCCACATTCAAGTAATCAATGAATAGATAGACAAATAGAGGTTGTGAACAAATATTTTAGCAACTTGTAGAGGTATTGTAGTTTGATACACCAAGTAGTGGAATTACATTTCATCACATGTTGAATTTGCATATAAAAATGTAGTGATAAGGTCTACAAGAATTTTCCAATTTTATATTGTGAAGGGGATAAGTTTGAGAGAGTTCTATATTTGTTGGAGTTACCAGTGGATATGAAAATGAGTGATAATGCAAAAACAAGTGCAGGGTAAATGACATTGGTTCATGCATAAGGAAAGAGATTAATAGATAGGAATTCTAAATGCAATGAGAATGTTGCAAAGATAGAAGATTTAAGGCTTCTTGGATAGGTGATCAAGTAATGGTTCATTTGAGAAAAAATTAGTCCTTGAGATGTAAGTATAGCAATCTTAATGTGAAGAAGATTAGCATTTCATAATAAAATATAGTTTTGGAGATCGTGCTTACAAAAGTGAATTCCTTGATGATAGAGATATTTTTCTAATGTACATACGAAATTTGTATAATGGAAGAAATGCAAAGAATGCAACAAGCAATGAAGAATAAGACGAGGATTTGCATATAGATTGACTAGTTCAAATATCATAGAAGCAACATGAATAATTTCCAAACATATTGTAGGAAAAAAATAATAGAGATGAATAATGTAGAGCACAAGTAGTACTTGGTTTCATGGTAAGTTCAAAGAAGCAACTTAGATTTCTACAATATATTTTCACAAATTGAGGTAGGGGAAGAAGTTAAGGAAGACCCTTTAGTATAGAGCTCATAGAAGAACATGCTTTGCTTTTTGATTAAAAAAGGATATTGAGTATGAGAAATCACAAAGGATGAATAAATACGAGATCAAGGTTGGTGAAATTAACTATTCCAAGAGGAAGCTTGAAGAAACTTTGAATATCAGAGTTTGAATGGTGGGTGTAGTGAAAGTTCTTGGAGATCACAACCTGAAGTAGTATCAAAAGAACATTGGACAAAAAGATTGAGGAATTTCCTAGTGTATTTCATAGGTTGACCTCAATAAGCATATAATATTGAAAGTATTATGAAAGCTAATGTGTTAGCAAAGAGGAAGATTCCAGATACCTTGGGGTTAGAAATTGGAAGAGTAAGTTGAGATGTCAGAAAGAGTTTCTGAGAGGTGAGGCACTAACAAGAGTTTGCAAAGCCTAGAGCCCAAGGGGTGGCAAAGGTAAAGTGTATGAAGCCCATTAGAAGTTTGGTGAGAAAAATAAGTGGGGGAAAATAATAAAGCCAATGGCATATCAAATATCATAGTTTAGAAGGAAATGAGTTAGCATGAAAAATGAATGTGTAGAAAGAAATGAAACATGTTATGTCTATAGTTAGGAGACTCTCAACAAATGAAATGAGTAAGGGAGTTAAAGGAAGAAAGGTCATGAAGTAGCGGTGTTGATTCATAAACAAAGAACTTATATCCCACTCGCTTCACCAACACAAATACTTTGTTAAATTTGATTGTGGTCTTTATACTCAGTTTTTTATAGAGATATTAGTCTTCAGAATGGCTACAAGGCCTCCATCCTCATTATAGTTTGAAATGAATTCAAGCCTCTCTCTACTAATTATCAATAGACAACATAAAATATTCGTTTATGTGATGGGTTATATTGTTGGTTACTTGCTCATGGTGGCTAGCAAGTCTTTGTTGTCTTCAAATCTTTGAGACTTCATGGTATCAAACTCTCAAAATATTCCATTATGTGTTTAGTACTTGAGCTTTCTTTTGTAACTCACTCAACCAATAAGACTAACAATTCCTTTTTCCCTTATTCCAACAAAACACAAGGTCTTCGCATGCTCAATGATTGAATACTTTCCTTTTCCATAGGAATATGCTTAAGGGTTGTCCAAAATTCTCCTTGTCGTCGACATTGACTATCAATATGAGATCCCACGTTGAAAGAATTATTCCTGTGTGTTGAAGGAAATGTAATTAGGTTCGGTCTTTCTAAATGTACTTTTGATATTTGTACTTATTCAAGAAAAGAAATATTATTTTTATAACATATATCAATGAGTTTCTTTCTCATTAAAATAGGTCTAGCACATGTTAAGTGCTATAGGTGAGTCAAATAGTCAAAAGTAAATGTTGAAGGCCTTAAGGGCATGTTACACCATGTATTAGGGTCAAAATAATACCTCCAAGCAAATTCAAGTCCCCTCCTATGCAAAGGCACCATCAAAGAAGATCCTTCAAGCATATTACACCACCAAAGAAGCCATCTGAAGCAAGCACAACAAGTCAGCCTGCAAATTGTCCTCAAGTCGGCCTTCTAGTTGGCCTAAAAGGAGGGATAGTCCTCTATATATAGAGGTTGTCCACTCCACGAAAACGCACTCACTCACCTCTGAAATTAGCGCACAAAAGAGGCTAAGAAAAGGACTAAAAATAGGTCTTCTAGGGCAGCGAAGGAAGAGAGAAAGAAGTCGAGGTGGAAGGGACTATTTTTTTAGGGTTAACACATCCACACGTGTGAGAAAGGAAGGGTCTGCCTATGGTCATAATATCAGAAATCCACAGTGACATATCTCTCTATTTTGGGCTAGTAAACAAGGCCTATAAGGCCTCCTAATCAAGCGAAGAGGAAGGGCACTCAAGCGAAGAAGGAAAGAGGCCACAACAACAAGTAAACCACCACACGTGTCATAATTTAGGGCTGCAGGACAGTCACATCAAGTTTGCACCTACACCTTCAAGAAGGAGCTCATTTGGTCAAGAAGAAGGAAGGGATCATCACAAGAAAAGGGGCTCTTCAAAAGGTGTCTCTTCTAGAGTAAGAGCAACAAGGTCCATCAACAGTTGAAATAAGAATGAAGTGCCAGAAGAAGGAAGACAAAGTGCCGAAAGGAGAAGGACAAAGTGTTGGGGAAATAAAGTGTTGGAAAGATGAAGGGCTTGAGTTGTGCTTGGAGGATCTTCTTATCAAGGGTCTAGGGTTTGGAATTTATCAATAAGAAGCTTCAATAAGAGAAACTTACTAAAGGGTTTTCCTCTCAAGAGAAGAGAGGTTTTGGCCCTGGCAGAGAGCCAACATCTTGTGTTCTTGTTCTTATGTTTTGGTAGTAGTTTGATGAAGTACACACATGCATTAATAAGAAGAAGAAGAATATTAAGCTAAAATAAAAAGTAGAAAGACTCCACAAATTGTTATCAAGAAATTAAGAATCACACTACACTTATTTGCCCTAGATTCTTCAACATGGTATCAGAGCTAAAGTGACACATCAAGGAAAGGGAAACTCAATAACACTCATCAAGGAAAGTCATCTACAAGGTTGAAGCATCAAGCAAATATACGCAAGGAAAAGAAGTTCTATCACCTATCATTCACCAAGGAAGACTACATAGCAAGAAGAAGAGCCTTACATAAATGCACCTACAAAGAAGAGTGGATTAAAGCAGGACCTACATCAAGCTAGCAAATCTCATCATCAAGCAAGTCCACTTGGAGAAGGCAACTT
This sequence comes from Pinus taeda, assembly GCA_000404065.3. NCBI lineage: Eukaryota > Viridiplantae > Streptophyta > Pinopsida > Pinales > Pinaceae > Pinus > Pinus taeda. The sequence continues at coordinate 45,069 of APFE031504144.1, read as the reverse complement.
GAAGAACATCGAGATCCTAGGAAGGCAAGCCATCAAGTCTTCAAGGAGAAAGAAAATCCACTACATCTAAAAATCTATCAAGTACATGTGCCCTTCTAAATATACATCAATAGCTTTTTGCAAGGAAAGCAATAAATTGGTAGGCACCAATAACTTTCTTGCATGGAAGAAGAAGATTGATCTACTTCTCAAGGAGAATGAACTTCTAGAACATATCAAAGGGAATATTACTATCACTGCTAAGGAAAAAAATCAAGCCTTAGCTAATTACAATAAGGATGAGACAAGAGCACAAAGGATTCTAATAGAATCAATCAAAGACTCTCATTCCTTATGTCTCCAAATTTGAAACATCAAAAGAAATTTATGATAAGCTAGTAGAGTTATTCTCGATATCCATAACCGGAGAATTAATATCTCGAAGGAATGAATTGTACAAGGTGAAGATAACAAAGGAAGGAATAGCTCCCTACTTCATGAAAATCTCTAAAATGAGATATCAACTTCAAGAGCTTGAGGAAGTCGTGTCTGACATAGAGATGACAACTATAGTACTCAATGCTCTACCTAAGGATTGGGGCAACTTCACATCAAGCATATATGCTAAGAAGGAATTAACCATACTTAGTGAAATGTGGTCTCTATGCAGGACAGAGGAAACCAGACTTAAAGAAAAGGAAGATGTGGGATCAAAGGAGAAAGTATTTGCTACTATGGCCAAGAGAAAGGGAAAATTTGGCAAATTTGGTACGCAAAGAACAAACAACAAAGAAATTTCCAAAATCCAATGTTATGGATGTCAAGAATATGGAAAATACAAAAGGAATTGTCCTAAGATTAAGAAGGACAACAACGACAAAATAAAGAGGGAATAAGCTCACATGACTCAAGAGATGAAAGAAGAAGAAAAGAAGCAAAAGAAGGAAGATCCTCCGGGTCTCTACTATGACTAGGTCAGACTCTTTACTTCAAGTCTTCTTTCAAAATTTTGATTAGGATAGGAGCATGTAGGAATAAAATAAAATTGCATGGCTAGAAACACCTTTTAGAATATAAAAGCATGAAGTACATAGAGTTCTAGATACTCATGAAGATGTAGCATTTATGTTAAAATTGGCAACTAGGGGCAAACTCCATGGGGGTCATCTTATCAGAATGGCGCAACAAATACCTAAAATTAACATGGTATTAGAGCTGAGGTGAAGACAATGCCCAATCAAGAGTGAAAGAGAAATCACCGAAGACAGTTGAAAAGGACAAAAGGCCCAATGGGTTCCTCATCCCACTTCAAATTCACCAAGGGTGAAGTCGAAGCTTAGAATATTTTTCGAGTGGCGCAACAGAAGAATATGATAGCCTACCTAAAGATCACTTCAATGGGAAGTCTGAATCTAAGGGTGGAAGGAAAGGCAAATGCCTTGCTTGCAATAAGTTTGGCCATTATGCGAAGGAGTGTCTGAATGATAGGGACACATCACTTGATGATGATAACAATCATTCCAGGGGCATTTTCAATGATCGGAGGAATGACTGGTAGTGCAGGTCATCAAGGAAATGGTCGACTCTTCAAGAAAGCAAGGAACTCTAGGTATGAAGAATCAAATGTTTCTTTTGAGTATTATCTTGTGTTGGCCCGCTCTAGACTCTTTGGGAATCTGGCTTATTGATAGTAGTGCTTCAAGGCACTTAATCCGATACAAGGAATCTCTCTCTAATTTGATAGAGAAGGAAACAATCACGGAGATTATACTTGGAGTCAATGCCACCTATCCCGGAAAGTGTGTAGGGAATGTTACCCCTCAATTGAATGAGGGTATCACGATTCATTTACAAGAATTTCTTTATGTACCTAATCTCAAGAAGAACTTGGTGTCCATTTCGGTAATGGAAGTTAGAGGTTTCAAGGTTGCATTCATCGATGGAAAGGTATGTGTTTGAAAATGGAATTTTTAAATATGCTTTTACCCATGGGTTCAAGGTTGGAAATTTGTATCCAGTTGCGAGAATTCCATTGGGGACCATGTCGTGTGACACATCTCTTCAATGGCACCGGAAGTTTGCCCATCTTCATTATAAGGCCCTACTTGATGTGAGTCAGATGGTGTAAGGGATGCTTGAATTCAAGAAGAGCATGGAGGTACATGTCTGATCCAGGTGGTTCTTGGTGGCCACCTGCCAATTCCACCTAGACCCCCACCGTTGTTTCTCTCAGCATTTTTAGTTTCCTTAATGGTAGCACAACTTACTATTTTTAGCTGTTTTTCGGGTCCTGAACTTCCGGAGCCGTTTTGAGGCCCTAAACGACGTTTTTTGGGAAATTTGGGGGCAACATGGGTCTGTGGACCCATGTTTCCCTTCCCAAAGTGGTAGTGCTTAGATAGATCTTTCTAACGAGCTATTGTACGCATCAAACGGAGATTGTATGCCAAAGTTACGACCCCAGGAAGTTGATGTACCAATTTACCCAAACGGGGCCCACAGTTTGGTGTTTCATCTTCTAGGGTTAGGTTTTGGAATGTTAAGGGTTCTCCATTGTTTGTCAACAATAAATAGGCCTTCGAGCCTCATTGTAACACAGTTCAGAGGCATGTAGCCACCACATCTCTTCTCATAGATATCGCCCTAGCTGGTTTATTTCCATTACTGTTTGTAAGCATATTTCAGTGTTTTACATTAATGAAATGAAGTATTATTTCCGCTGCATATCTGTGTTTATAGTTATCTCTGTAATTTTTTGCGTTCCTGTTTAAGTCTGGATCAGTGGTATCAGAACGGTCGCTTTTTCTATGTTTTTCTTTGCATGTCACCAACGAGGTCAGGATAGAAGGAGTTAGGGCTTGAATTGGTCGAACCTTTGCAAGACCAGCCTCGCAAATCCTAACGGCCTCCCATGGTAGATGAGAAGAAATATGAGGGGGTAGGAGATCCTATCAAAATCTTGCTCGAAGAAGCCCTCGAGCGACAACGGAACGCGATGATGGACAGCTTTGCCTAGATCCTTCAGCGGCTACCCAGAAGCGACACATCGGCTTCCAGCAGCTACTCTGGAAACACCACACCCTTTAAGGTACAAGTTAATTTTGAAATCCCCATATTCGAGGGTCAGATAGATGCAGATGCCATAGATAAATGGTTAAATCTGCTAGAGGGCTATTTTTCTGTTCATGAATTTTCGAGTCAGGAAAAGATTGTTTTCGCTCTTCTCAAAGCAACCCCCCACGTCAAGGACTGGTGGGAAACCTACTGCGAGCAAAAGGATGAAACTACTAGCTCACTATTTTCAGCCGCACCCACCTGGAATTAATTCAGGGATGCCATCAAGGAGCAGTACTACCCTGTCGGAAGCTATGAGGATGAATACATAAAGTGGACCATGTTGTAGCAAGGAAGGGACCAAGACATGCCGAAGTTCACCAATCTTTTCCATACCCTTCGCACAAAGTTGGGTATTAAGGATTTGGAGAAGCATTTGATACTCAAATACCGTGGTTGCCTGCACAAGTACATCCAGGAAGAAATAGAATTCCTGAACATCTTCTCGCTCGGCACAGCATATCGATATGTTGTCAAGGTCGAGTAGAAGTTTAAACAAAAGAAGCGAGACTTTGGATCTACAAATCCAAAGCAAGGGAAAGGTGCCCCGAAACCGCAGAACAAAGGACAAAGCCAAGGCAGGGCAACCCAAGACAACCCGCCAAAGCTATAAGCAAAGAACAGTGCCGCAAAGCCGAAAAAGGACACGAGAAAATGGTGTGAGTTCCATAAGAGCTCCACTCACAACACAAGTGAGTGTCGGGCCAAGCATTCACTGGTGGTTGAGCTAAAGGTTTCAGAATCAGATGCATGTTCCGACTCTGAGTCAGAACCCGACAAGGGGAATGACAAAGGGAAGCAAATCATTGATGCGGATCCCAACGCCACTGTTGCTACCGCCAAGATCCAAAAAAATGAACCCAAAGATCCAGAGGAGGAGGAGCATCTATTCCACTCCCAGATGTGGGTAAAGAGCACCTCGCTACAGTTCATTGTCGATATCGAGAGCCAAAAGAACCTCATTTCGGCAGAGGTCATGAAGCGATTGGGCTTACTGACCATAGCACATCCACAACCGTACACCATCGGGTGGCTTCACCAAGGACAGGATCTTCGCGTGAGCCAGCAGTGTCGCCTTCCATACAACATCAAGCCCTTCACGGATGTGGTATTGTGTGACATTGCTCCCCTTGAAGTTTGTGATGCATTATTAGGACAACCATACTTGTGGAAGCAACATGGTGTGTATGAATCAAGGCCCCATGCTGTTATTATTACATTGGGAAATAAGTTGTACAGGATACCAGAGGTAGCACCGCCTACCGCCTTCACTTTGGTTACTGCAAAACAATGCAGTAAGCTCAATTCCAAAACCGGGAAATTTTTTTTCCTAATGATAAGCCCTCAAGGAAAGAAGAAGACAGTGGCCACGGCCTCCAGACAGGGCCCCTCCGCATGACAACTACAAATGGACAAGGTCGTGGAGGAGTACGGGGACATCTTCACCTCCCCTGTAGGGGTTCCTCTGCACTGTCAGGTCAAGCACTCCATCGATCTGACCCCAGATGCGCTGCTACCCAATGGATCAATTTATCGACACTCTGTTATGGAGAACGATGAAATCAATAGGCAGATTCAGGAGCTCCTGCAGAAAGGTCACATCCGTCCAAGTTCATCGCCTTGTGGGAGCCCGATCATGTTGGTAAGAAGAAGGATGGGACTTGGAAACTCTGTATTGACTATCGGGCACTGAACAAGATCATTGTCCATAATAGGTACCCAATCCCATGGATTGATGACCTCCTGGATCAACTAAAGGGGGCGAAATATTTCAGCAAGATCGATCTGAAGTCGGGATATCACCAGGTACCAATCGAACCCTCTGATGTGTGGACGACTGCCTTCAAAGCCAAGGAGGGCCTTTTCAAATGGTTGGTTATGCCTTTCAGATTGACGAATGCTCCTGCAACCTTCATGAGGCTAATAGATGATATCTTGCAGCCATTCACCAACTCATTTGTAGTGGTATACTTGGATAACATTCTGATCTTCAGCCAGAGTTGGGAAGAGCACCTCCACCACATCTGACAGGTTCTCCAAACACTGCGGCAACACAAGCTATGTGCCAATTTGGAGAAATGCACTTTTGGCATGACCCAGTTTCAGTATCTGGGATACATTATTGATGAACAGGGGTGCATGTGGATCTAGCCAAAATCCAAGTCATCGGATGCCATCTCCAACCACCTGACAGAGCTCCACAGCTTTCTAGGTCTTGCCAACTTTCTCTAACGCAGGTTCGTGTTGGGGTTTTCTCATATCACTTGGCCCTTGAGTCAAGTCACCAAGGGAGGAGCGAAAGCAAAATTCTTTTGGTCTGAATCTCAATAGAAGGCATTCATAAAGTTGAAAGATCACCTCTGAACGGCACCAGTACTCACGTTACTAGATTTACAATAGCCATTTGAGGTCAAGACAGATGCCTCTGACTATGCTATTGGCGCAGTCCTTACTCAACATGGGCACCCAGTGGCATATCACAGTGAAACACTTTCAGCCACAGTCTGGAAGTATCACACTTATGATAAAGAGATGTATTCCATTGTGCAGGCCTGCCGACAATGGAAGCATTACATTTTGGGGAAGGAAACAATCATCCACACAGACCATCAACCTCTGCAGTTCATACAGACCCAAGGGAAATTGCAGAATGATCGCCATCATAAGTGGTCTACATACCTGCAACAGTTCCACTTGAATATCAAGTATAAGAAGGGTAGCACCAATAATGTTGCAGATTGCCTCAGTCGAGCACTGATCATGGCATTAACCACTGTGCTCAACTCTTGTGAGCACGAGACTTCTGATTGGCCACTTCTCTACAAAAGCGACCCAGAATTCAGCCACACATACCAGACACTCTTGGAGGGTCAGCATGTTCCATAGTTCAACCTGCAAGATGCCCTGTTACGCCACCTGGGTCACCTTTGTGTTCCTTCAAGTAAGCGTGCCAAGATGATTTGGGAATCACACTACAGTCGAGTTGTTGGGCATTTCGGGGTCGCGAAAACGGTGGTAGTATTGCAAAAGTATTTCTATTGGCCGAATCTTCGACAGGATGTTGGGAAGTACATTAGATCATGTATTGCCTGTGCCTTTGCCAAACCGACCATCAAGAAGCAAGGCCTCTATGCCCCGCTGCCTACCCGTAGTCGACCTTGGGAATCCATCTCCATGGATTACGTGTCAGGCCTTCCTTCCACTAAGCATGGAAATGACTATGTTTTTGTGGTTGTCGATCGAAGATGGCCATTATGGCGGTCTGCAAGAAAAATATCACAGCAGAAACCACTACTAAACTCTTCTTTGAATGAGTGTGGGTACACTTTGGGATGCCACAGTCTATCATCTCAGATCAGGATAGTCGGTTCCTCAGTACATTTTGGTCCAGTCTCTGGTCAATGCTGGACATCAAACTCACTAAGTCCACAGCCTTCCATCCTCAAACTGATGGCCAGACAAAGGTTGTCAATAGGATGATTGTGCACATTTTGCGCATGTACAACTCAAAGCATCCACGCATATGGGACGAGATCCTCCCCTATGTTCAGCACAGCTACAACCGAGCTCTTCACAGCTCGACTGGCCACAGCCCTTTTCAAGTGGGCTTGGGATTCCAGCCACTATGCCCCATTGATGTGGGCATGCCACTTGTAGCTACTCACATAGATTCGGCTCATGTCCAGTCCGAAATAGACAAGGAAACCAGCTTCATTGAGCACATCCAACATATCCACCAGCAGGTCCATGACATTCTAGAAAAATCAAATGCCAAGTACAAGCAGCGACATGATCAACATCGAGTGCCACACAAGTTTCAGGTGGGTGACAAAGTCTGGTTGCATTTGCAAAAGGAACGCCTTACTGGAGCTTATCGAAAACTGAGACCACTCTGATATGGTCCTTACACTATTACTAAGGCTATGGGAGACAATGCATTTGAGCTCAACATTCCCCCATTCCTTGGCCTGCACCCAGTGTTCAATGTGGACCGCCTTCGGCCATACTTTCCACCATTGTTAGACGCATCTGACATTACAGAACAGCTCACACCCACATAATTAAATCCAGATTGCATGGAACACGCTGCAACTAATCGGATCATGGACACACAGATCAAGAACACTCGCCAACAAAATATCCAACTGTATCGAGTTGTCAAAGCAGGCCAACTCCTTCACCAGGGCAAGTGGCTCACCAGGGACCAAGTTCAGCAAAAGGTTCCTCATCTCATGGAGGTACTTAATGCAATGGGGACCATTGCTTCCTAAGGGGGGTGGAATGATCCAGGTGGATCTTGGTGGCCACCTGCCAAGTCCACCTGGACACCCACCATTTTTTCTCTCAGCATTTTCAGTTTCCTTAATGGTAGCACAACTTACTATTTTTAGCATTTTTTCGGGTTCTGAACTTTTGGAGTCATTTTGAGGCCCTAAACGACGTTTTTTGGGAAATCTGGGGGAAACATGGAGCCATGGACTAATGTTTCCCTTCCCAAAGTGGTAGTGCTTGGATAGATCTTTCTAACAAGCTATTGTATGCATCAAACGGAGATTGTATGCCAAAGTTACGACCCCGGGAAGTTGATGTACCAATTTACCCAAACGGGGCCCACAGTTTGGCGTTTCATCTTCTAGGGTTAGGTTTTGCAATGTTAAGGGTTTTCCATTGTTTGTCAACAATAAATAGGCCTTTGAGCCTCATTGTAACACAGTTCAGAGGCATGTAGCCACCACATCTCTTCTTAGAGATAAGCTACCATCGCCCTAGATGGTTTATTTCCATTACTGTTTGTAAGCATATTTCAGTGTTTTACATTAATGAAATGAAGTATTATTTCCGCTGCATATCTGTGTTTATGGTTATATCTATAATTTGTTGCATTTTTGTTTAAGTCTGGATCAATTTCCGAGATGTACTAAAGGGAAACTTACAAGGGGATCATTCCCCTCATGTAGCAAGACCTGAGATTTGGAACAACCCGAGGGGTTTGAGATACATGTTCGAGAATCTCATGTATACAAGTGGAAGAAATCCCTCTATAGCTTGAAGCAAGCACCTCGGGCTTTATATGAGAGGATTGATAGCTAGCTGATAAAGTTGAGATTCACTAGGATTGAAGCCGATCAAAACCGTTGCTTTAAGGTTGTGGATGATAGACCTCTCACACTAGTACCTTATGAGGAAGACCTCTTTCTGACAGGTGCAAACCCTCTCATTTGAAAAAGTAAGAGGGATTTGGTTTCCGGATATGGAATGGTAAACTGCAAGCCTGTGACTACCTCGATGGAGCTTAACTTTCAAAAGTTATGTGGTAGTCATGCCGGACCTGATTTGGGATATGCCTCTGAGTCTCATAAACTCATACTAGCATTGATGTTCTTGGTGAAGTCCCGTCCGAATATATGTTTTGCAGTTAAGTTTTTGAGCTCATATATGGTTGAGCCTCACTGGATTGGTGCCAAGAATCTTCTGAGATATCTTCGAGGCACAATCTCTAATGGATTGAGATGCACTGCCGTAAATGTGACGATGCACGATTATTCAAACGTTGACTGGGTAGGCAGTGTGGAGGATCGCAAGAGCACTTCTGGGTGTTGGTTCTCTTTGAGTTTTGCTTTGATATCCTAGATGATTAGGAAGTAGAAGTCGATTGCTTTGAGCACCGCTGAGACCAAATACATAGCTACGAGTTTGAGCTCTTGTGAAGCAATCTGGTTGAGGAAGCTCTTCAGTGAGTTGTTTGGACACATGCTAAGTACCACAGTGATCTTCTGTGACAACTAGAGGGTGATTTGATTGTTGAGGAATCCTGTGTTCTATGATCGCTCCAAGCATATAGACATTAGGTACCACTTTACCTGGGATATGGAACATCGAGGAGCAAGGCTCCATTACATTGTGACTAATATGCAGGTCACCGACATTCTGTTGAAGCCCCTGGGAAAGGTCAAATTTATGACTTTCCAAGAACGACTAGGAGTCGTGGAGAGACTCTCTCCTAAGGGTCCTGTATGATATGGATATTAAGCTCTGGGAGCTCCGAGGGGCTTGGGGGTACATCTTGGAGCGATACGAAACCATAGGGTGAGTGGTTCATCTTTCCCCTAGTGGTCGGCTATGTAGGCAAGATAAGTGGTTCATCCTTCTCCTACCAAGACACAGTCATAGGGTGAGTGGTTCAACCTTTCCCTAGTGATTTTTTGTGTACAGGGTGAGTGGTTCATCCTTCTCCTGCCAAGACACAGTCATAGGGTGAGTGGTTCAGCCTTCCCCTAGTGATTTGTTCTGTATAGGGTGAGTGGTTCAGCCTTCCCCTAGGATACCCCTAGCGACATATAGGCAAGATGAGTGGTTCATCCTTCTCCTGTTGAGACACCCTACCCATGCAGTCTGGGACACATGGGAAGTACCTCTCATCTGGCCATTGAGTAGGGAAATGAGGATAGGGACCATAGTAGTATTGATGGGTGCATCGTGTAACCACCGTACTCCCTATGCTAGGATGATATTGATCTGGGATCGATTGGAACTGAATTCGGGTCAGTAAGAGTGATATAACTCACTCTCTTTTGGAACTGATTTCGGATCAGTAAGAGTGGTATGATACAGTCTCTTTATTTGGAACTGATTTCGAATCAGTAAGAGTGGTATGAGACACTCATTTATATGGAACCAACTTCGAGTCAGTAGAGGATGGTATGATACATTCTCGATCATTTCTTCTTCTTCATATTTCAGCAGAATAGAGCAGAGCAATGTAGGACACTGATGGTGGAGATAGTACAATCTAGCAGATAGATCTCTACCTAGTTGAGAGGGAGTGTTAAAATTGGAAACTAGGGCCAAACTCCGTGTGGGTCATCTTATTTATGAAAGTTGATATTTTTTTTGGATTCCTCTCGTCGAGATGTGTAGGATTGATCTAAGGATCATCCGATTCCGACATGTATTCATGGAAATATGGATCTATTTGTGTTATGGGACAATTCGTCAAGGTCGGCCAGCAACCAAATTGCCCCCACTTGTGCTCGACGTTTTAGTATAAAAAGAGGTGGCTTGCTAGTCATTTAGTCACACACTCTTCTTGTGATATCTTCCTCTCCACTTGTCTTTGGGTTTTTGTGGAAGGAGGAGTCACTAAGAGAATACGCTTCCCTAAGAAGAGATGCCCTAGATCTGAATGTTTCCATGAGAAAGCAGGATCTACACAGCCCTAAAAGAAGATGACCTAGCTTCTAACACTGCCCTAATAAACACAGTTAATGGAGGAAGTCTCAATGATGTCTTCGAAGAGAGTTCAAGTCGTAACGCAATAAAAGGAAGCTTTTATACGAAGCCCAAAAAGGATCCCTATACACAGTCCAGACAAGGAAATCTAGATGTCATCATATCCAGCCCTAGTTGTTGTCCTAAAAGGGTGATCTAAGCCACAGAAGAAGAAGCCCTAACCAATAGCATATGAAGGCCTAAACTGCTATTCTAAAGAGCCCTAATTGTTGATCAAAGGGTGAATATTATACATATTCAAGAGACTCCTATACGCTGGCAGAATTAATGCCCTAGTCACTATTGTTTAGAAGCATATTTGTGAGGATCATTGTGATTGTGTGGAGGTTGTCTCATATTATATGAGAGTCGAGTGAATTAAGGCAAGCACTATGTTGGGACAGCGGAAGGAGTGCAAGGTGATCTACGAATTGTTGGGTAAGTTTAGGAGTTGTGTTGGCCCTGTACTACCTCGTAGAGCAGTAGCTAAGAATAGGAATGTAGCCACAGTAAAAGCAACTAGTTTGGGTTCTTACTTGAGGACTGATATTGGTTGTAACTTACCATGACCCATGATGGCAAGTGAAGAGTGGTCTTGTGAAAATCAAAGCTATTGTTAAGGGAACATAGGCTGCTCTGCGTTACAACAAAGGGGACAGCTTGAAGCATGAAGCAGCATGATGAATGGTGCAGCATAGTGCACAGTGACAATGGTGTAGCACAGTGATGCATAGTGCAGCATGATGATGAAGAGCAGTATGTTGGGTACAACATGATGAGGTACAGCTCAGTGATGGTGCAGCACAATGATGAAGGACATGGTGATTGTGCAGCATGGTGCAACACAGTGATGATGGACATGGTATGATGGTGCAGCACAGTGATAGGTATAGCAAGGTGATGGAATCACCTGTGTTCAAATCAACTACCTCATGTGTTATCTTCTTAGTGAATATCTCTACTCTTATCTTGTCAAGTCAAAGTGTTGAATTTTGATGTATATGTACTCTCTCACTCTATTGAACTATTGAAGAACATAAGAAGAATTGATCAAGGGTTTTCCCACATTGGGGTTTGTCCCTGGCTGGTGCCAAATCTTGTGCTTGGCTTGTCTTCTGCGATTTATGTTTATGTTCTATCTACATTTTATTATCATGCTAAATGTGATTGCTAATATGGAATTGATATTGAGCTAATATGGAAAATTGAAGTAAATTTGCTATCAGCATAGAACATACCTAAAATTATAAATGCAAATAGCAACAGTGATATGTGATCAGCCTGCCTACAACCCTACAAGGATTCAGACTACTGGTGTGAAGTAATATAGCTTCGTACAGGAGCATGAGTTGGAAATTTGTTGATCGCTTCAAGGTTGTGCAGGCTAGAGGATGAAGAGAGCTTCCCTATTTTAATTACTAAATTTGGAGAATTGAATTGTTGTGACTCTTCATCAAACAAAGGACATTGATCACAACTTCTCTCTTGATTTCTCTCCACTTGTCTTGGCTTTTAGTTTGAGATAAATCTAGGAGGAAGAAGCCCTAGCATTTCCCTACGGAGAAGAGCTAACGCTACCCTATGGAGAAGCCCTAGCGCTACCCTATGGTGAAGCCCTAATGCTGCCCTATGGAGAATCCCTATTGATGCCCTATGGAGAAGCCCTAACGCTACCCTTTGGAGAAGCCCTAATGTTGCTCTATGAAGAAGAGCTAACGTTGCCCTGTGGAGTAGCCCTAACATAACCTATGAAGAGGTATACGCAGTCAAGAAGGGCAACAATGTAATCCCTCATCACAAATTAGAAAAGGGTCTCTACCCTAGATGGATGCCCTAGAACCTTAGTGCAATCTATGAAGAATGAAAGCTCTAACCGCAGCAAGGGATAGGCTTGTTGTAGCAAGTTGCAATCCCTTATGCACCTACAGGTCTACGTGAAGGCTAATAAGGAGGGTGTAAGGGCTAGTTGTAACTGTTGGGGCATAACAAGCCAACATGTGGTTTAGGAATGTTAGGGAAGGGTGATCGTAGCCTTGGGAAAGAATTTGTGAAGGTTGTCCAAACCGTTGTTAGATTACCCTTACCAATCCAACAATGTGGCAATCATAGAATCCCCTAACAGTGCATTGATGTAAGTGCAATAGCAAGACATGGTGTTGCAATAGTAATTGGGACAACACCAAGACATAGTGTTGCAATAGAAATTGGGACAGCAAAAAAACATGGTGTTGCAATAGCAATTGGGACAACAACAAGACATAGTGCTGCAATAGAAATTGGGATAGCAGCAAGACATGGTGCTGCAATAGCAACTGGGACAACAGCAAGACATGGTGTTGCAATAGTAATTGGGACAATAGCAAGACATGGTGCTGCAATAGAAATTAGGATAGCAATAATACATGGTGCTACAATAGCAATTGGGATAGCAGCAAAACATGGTGTTGCAATAGCAATTGGGATAGCAGTATGGTAAGCAAGGTGCAACAAGCACATGGTGGCAAAACAAGGTGCAACAATGGCACATGATGGTACATGATGCAGTACAGTGATGGGTACTTTCATGATTGATGAAGCATGATAAGATGTAGCATTGTGATGATGGGTGCAGCACAGTGAGGTGCAGCATGATGACGAGATGCAGCACGATGATAGGTGAAGGAGTCACCTTGGAGAATCAGTTGAAGCAACATATCTTCAACTGATCTCATGTATCATCTTCTTAAAGATGATCTATGCTCTTATCTAGATAAGTAAAAGTGTTGACTTCATAAATGCACTATCTCTCTCTCTCTCTCTCTCTCTCTCTCTCTGTTGAACTATTGAAGAACATATAAGTATAATTGATCAAGGGTTTCCCCACATTGGGGTTTGTCCTTGGCTAGCGCCACATCTTGTGTCCTCTTGTCTTGGCTTGTCTTCTGCGATTTATGTTTATGTTATATTTGTAGTTTACTTTAATGTTGATGTGATTGCTAATCTGGAAAAGATATTGAGCTAACTGTGAAAATTGAAATAAATTGCTCTAAGCATAGAACATACCTAAAATTAACAATTTATAATGAGAATAAAAATGCATGGGTAGAAATATCTTCTAGAATATAGGATCATGGTAGATATAGCTCAACATATTCATATAGAAGGAGCATACCTAGTATAGGACCTCATCCATGATAAAAGAAGATTAATCATGATTAAGAATATTAGAAGACCTCCATCATAAAAAGAAAAGAAACATTTGCAAGGCAGGGGTCTTTAAGATCCTATATTGGAATCTTGAAAAGAAGTTTCATGAACCAAAGAAAATGTCTCATCGGGAATCCCATTCATGGGATTCAAGAAAAGGATGATATGCAGGAAATATAAGATGAAGCAAGAAAGGCCACACCAAGGACAACCAAATGAAGCTAAGATGATCAAAGGAGAATCAAAATGAGGTATGTATGCACCAAAGTTTAGTCTTATTATCATTTGTATATTATTGAGTCATGGGAATTTTTCTATAACATGATCAAGTATGAAAGAATCTCTTTCACTAAGGACATGCTCGAAGGCATGTACTACATTACAATGAAGGTCAACAAAAGAATATGCTCGCATAAGGAGTATAATATTGTTGACTAAGAAGCAAGAAGAAATGTTGACTAGTCCATGAAGCAAGCAATGAAGAAATTCTCTCACAAGAAGCATAAGATGGTTGACCCGTCTATCTAAGAAGAAGCAAATGAAGAAAGAGATAAAGCATGTGAAGAACACCATGATCACCAAGAATCACTATATGACAAGATACTTTGAAGATATCTTCTGAAAGAAGACAGGACAACTCTAACAAAGAAATGAAGGACCCTTGACACCTATGAAGGCCTTGGAGATATAAAAGATGCAAATAATTGATTCTACTCTACAAACATGTCGTGATGAAGAAGTCATCCAGCAAAATAAAAAGAAATGTTGAAATCAATATCAGGATGAAATCATGATGGGATATTAGGTCGAAGCATGTAAACAAGCAAGTACAATGAATCAACCATGAGAATAGTATTTCGAAGCATGGATAGATGAAAAAGGAGTATCCAGATGACAAGAAAACCTTATGAATGGAAAGAAAGACACTTTCCACGAAGGAAGCAATGACATGAAAAACTAGGAAGGAAAGTGATCGATGGATGGTACCCTACCTAGAAGAAGTTCGAATAAATACTTCATGGCATTAAAGAAAGGAAGGAGATCAAGTAGCTGAAGGACCCACGAAGAAGAAGTTGTTGATGAATGAAAGAGTACCTAATTAAGAGGGAACTCTAACAAGTCCCTGATCAAAAGGGGGTTTTGGATCACCCTTATTACAAAGGAATGATATTTGTGTTTTTCCATCTCATGGGTCATGCACTAGACCAGGACTAACATTCGTAAGTCTAGATGAAGGCCATGAATGGAAACGTAGACACAAGATAGACACAATATTCTTGTCTTCATTTGGGAAGAAATAATGGGAGGATTAGGTAATCATCTAGCATCAGATACTCTTTGAGTATGTGTAGGGCATCCAAGACAAGAGTATGAAAGAGGATCAATATTCTTTGATGGTTGGGAACCCAAGATAAGAATAGTCCTATAATGTCATACTCAGAGAACACCCGAGTGGGTATGTACCTTGAGAGACAATGATGAAGTTGCTTACAAATCATTGGTCTCACCAGCATTGTAGCTCATGATCTCATGAAGAGATGGATTTGTTATTCAAGGATTTGCAGTATGACAATGTTGATGGATATGATGCTATAATAGATGGATTGCAAATCTAGTTTCTCTTATGTGAATTCTTCAAGATTGAAACATATCCAAACACCTTGTAATATTGTATGAATACCTCCCTAGTTAAGAGGGAGTGTTGAAGGAAATGTAACTAGGTTCTGTCTTCATAAATGTACTTTTGATCTTTGTACTTATTCAAGAAAAGAAATATTATTTTTATAATATATATCAATGATTTTCTTTCTCATTGAAATAGGTCTAGCACATGTTAAGTGTTATAGGTGAGTCAAATAGTCAAAATGAAATGTTGAAGGCCTTAAGGGAATTTTACACCATGTATTAGGGTCAAGAGAATACCTCCAAGAAAAGTCAAGTCCCCTCATATACAAATGCACCATCAAAGAAGATCATTCAAGCATGTTACACCACCAAAGAAGCCATCCGAAGCAAGCACAACAATTCAGCCTACAAACTTTCCTCAAGTCGACCTTATAGTCGGCCTAAAAGGAGGGACATTCCTCTATATATAGAGGTTGTCCACTCCAAAAAAATTCACTCACTCACCTCTGAAATTAACACAGCAAAGAAGCTAAGAAAAGGACAAAAAATAGGTCTTCTAGGGCAATGAGGGAAGAGAGAAAGAAGCTAAGGTGGAAGGGATTGTTTTTCTAGGGTTAACACAGCCACACGTGTGAGAAAGGAAGGGTCTTCTTGCAGTCATAACAAGAGAAACCAACAATGACATATCTCTCTGTTTTGGGCTAGTAAACAAGGCATATAAGGCCTCCCAATAAAGCGAAGAGGAAGGGCACTCAAGCTAAGAAGTAAAGAGGCCACAACAATTAAACCACCACACGTGTGAGAATTTAGGGCTGCAGGAAAGTCACATCAATTCTGCACCTACACCTTGAAGAAGGAGCTCATTTGGTCAAGAAGAAGGAAGGGATCATCATAAGAAAATGGTCTCTTCAAAAGGTGTCCCTTAGAATAGAGTAAGTGCAACAAGTTCCATCAACAGTTCAAAGAAGAACGAAGTGTCGGAAGAAGGAAGACAAAGTCCCGAAAGGAGAAGGACAAAGTGTCAGGGAAAGAAAGTCCTAGAAAGAGGAAGGACTTGACTTGTGATTGGAGGATCTTCTTATCAAGGGTCTGGGGTTTGGCATTGATCAATAAGAAGCTTCAATAAGATAAAATTACTAAAGGGTTTTCCTCTCAAGAGAAGAGAGGTTTTAGCCCTGGTAGAGAACCAACATCTTGTACTCTTGTTGTTATGTTTTGGTAGTAGTTTGATGAAGTACACACACCTGCATTAATAAGAAGAAGAAGAAGATTAAGCTAACAAGAAAAAATAAAAAGACTCCACAAATTGTTATCAAGTAACGAAGAATTACACTACACTTATTTTCCCTAGATTCTTCAACATTATGCATGGTGGAATCACCTTCCTTTAACATTTCTTGCAATGTATCATTCTAGTAGTATGAAGTCAATTTCAACACACAGTAAAATTAATTTCTTCAATGTTAAGTAGTCACTCAAAATATGATATTAAATGGGTAATTTTCACATCAACTAAGAAAAAAACCAACTCCTTTAAGACACCACACCCAACATTGGTTACTCCTATCTATCCAAATGTGGAGAAATATTTCAATTATCATGAGTGAGGAATGGGTAATTTAATTTCGCGTGGAATTATGTCAAATGGTTATCACAACAACCCCTTAATCACAAGCTAATTTTCCTCAATATATGTGAAAATGTTCAACTTGAATTTATTTCCAAGTGGATAGTGATGTAATGACAATAAATTAGAGTAAATAGACTCACAAAATTATATAAATTACTACCTAGAACTGTATGAGATCAAGGAGTGAATGTTGCGGGTTATGAATTAGTTGATTGCACTTATGAATAGTTACATACACCACCAAATAATATGAAATTGAAACCATGAGAGTTTGTAGCCCTGTATTGAGTCAGTTAGTTAAATAAAAGGAGATGAAATTAGCAACAATGCTAGATGTATGAAATTCAAACCATGAGTGTGTATGGTCCTATAGGGAGTTATATCTATTTACAAGGATATGAAATTATAAATTGGTTGGAAATGGAATAATGGATTTGTTGCCACAATTGTCAATCTCTTAGACATAATAGATGGATGATCTAAAATGAATAAATGTTTAGTTTCATTGCTATGGAATAATTCTAGTGATCTAACTCAAAGGATGATTGATAACATTGGGTGTGTGAGGTGTTATCCCAAAATACATGATTGCAATTAATTCAAATTAAGGACAATAAATCCTAAACAATTGCTCACTTCTCATCCCTCTCAATAGATAACTACAAAGTGATTAAGTTCAAGTGGCCAACAATCCATATGGATATTATTAATGAGAATAACAACCAAAGCTTCTAACACCAAAGACCGTTGTTGACTTAACCATAGAAGACAACGAGTGTGTTTTATTATGCTTAATTAATAACATTTTAACATAATTAACAAAGAATTGAATATGGTTCAGATCTATGCACTCACACAATATGAAATACATAACCATAGACACAATAATTGATCACAATTGACACAAAGATTTTACCTTAGAAACCCAAGCAGGAAAATCAACATTTGAATGGTTGATCGGTGTTTTTTCCAACAACCTTTGGTTACAATGCATCTCATGGATTTGGTACATCCTCACCTCTTGGCCAACAAACTAAAAATCCCTTTGTGATACTAATTACAAAAGGTAAGGGCAATGGGAAGGCCAAGAGGTTAACCTTTCATTTCCTATTCCTTTTATCCCTTTCTCTTATTTCCCTTTTCCTTTTACACTTGATTCTTTTTTCATTTTTTTAAATTTATCGTTTACATTAATTTTATTTGTTTATTTATTTAACCTTCATTAATTATTTAATTTCACTCATAGTTATCGAGTCTTATGACCATTCACTTATGTTCAAAGGTTTTATGGTCTCCAAAATCTTAGAGGAAACTAATCTAGATAAATGTACATTCTATCTACTTTTCTAGAACATAGCTCTAACTTTGGCTCCTAGCTACAACTCTTACACTAGATCATGGCTCTAGAAAATAGCTTTGGTTCTAGTTATGTCTTTGGCTATGGATTCTTGCTCACTTGTTCTTGCAATTCAAAGTTCTATGCATTGATTATCAGTTCCTAGCAATTGTGAAATCCAAAATCTTCAATTACAATTCATTCCCATCTTTAGTGTGTGTCTTACATTCTCAGAATCGAAGATGGTCCACCTTGGAAGCCGATAAAAATCAAAGTTGAATTATGGTCTTTACTTATTCAGTGAGATCCTATCAAGTGTATGCCACAAGGCAACAAATGCACAAAAATAAGTGCAGTCCACCTTCTCCTACTAGGATCAATATCTTCTCAACACGGAAACAATCATCTGTTGTAATGTCAATTGAATGAAAACATTTGTGTGTGATCACAATACCTTAGTCTATCCAAAACAAATTCCAATTTTTTCAAATGTATTATTGTATATATGTTGTTCATCAATTATAATGAAGTTCGAAGGAATTTTGAAGGTCATTTTCCTCCATGCAATCAATCTCTAGCACACCTCCAAGAATGCATTTTACTACTGCAATATTGAAATAAATAGTGATTGTGATTGTCCTTAATGACTAACTTGTGTTTCTTGGACAACTTCTACATAGGAAAAATTTGCAAGAAACTCATCATCCTTTTTATTCTTCATCATCCACACTCTTCTCTTGGTTGTGCGATTTCTAGGGTGAACCTTTAGATGAAGTCACCAACACTTTAATTCCCAATGTCTCAACTTGTAGTGGTGGAAAATATTAGTAATGATACATGGACCACTTAACATCCTATTTTTCTCCATGTACCTTTGAGTTTGTTGTCATCTTAGAGAAGTCTCCCCACCATTTTTCCTCTATAGTTCTTAGGCATGTGGCATGTGGCTTTCTTCTCCCAATTGTTGGGTGTGCATTATATTCTTTCCACAACCCTATATTAGGTGGGTGGACCTGCCTATGGTTTTGTGCATGGGTTTTGCACATGGTTTTGGGCATGATAGTTTTCTTCCCATGGTATCTTGTAGATCTAGTCAAAGGAACTACAGTTATGTTCTAATCCGGGGTTAATGGATTGGGGTTTATGAATGCTTTGCCATGGATATATATGTGTGTTGTAACATTAAAAGGAATATAATGAAAATTAAAATTGGTAGTCCCCTTTTGGGATCCAGAGGAAATATCTATGTATTTGTGTTATATTCTCACCATTGTATATTTTCTATTTTTTAAGAATTCGTTCGCAGGTAATTTTTGTAAATGGTTAAAACCTACACCAACAAGATGCCTCAAGATGGCCTTTCTTCTCACATAATGAACTTGCCTCAAATTACCAACTACTAGAACCATGATGGCCTTTCTTCTTGCAATAGTAACATAAATGTATTTTCCCCTATCTCTTGAGCTAGAGCCATGGTTTCTGCTTGCCTAATTGTCTCCTTTAGGCTAGCAAGAAGGGAAAAATTATCTAGGAGGTCCAAAGAAATTTATCCAATTTTGATATTATTAAATAAAGGGTAAATTATAACTAATAATAAAAGGGAAAAAAAAAAGTATTTTTATTAGAAAGGGGGGGGGGAGTCACTTAGAAGGAAAAAGTATTTCTTCAATAAAATAATATGAAAAAAATATAGAAGCTTGGAGAAAACTCAAAAAAAGTTATAAAAGGAGGGTGGAGCTCATTATTTATTCATTCTATCCATAATTTATCTTTCCATTGAAGAAGAAGCTCAAGCAAGTTTTAGTTCGAGGGTTTCAAGCGAAATCTTCACTATAGTTTTAGTGCATCTTAATTACCACCCTAGCTAGAAATCATCCAATTTTGGTGGACTCATTGTTGCCACCCTAGTTGGAAAATTCATTGAAGGTTTTATTTCTAATCCTTGGAGAAGTTTGTAAGAATTTCAATTTGTTTTGCAGGAGATCAAGCGCCATCAAGAAGGTCGAATTCTTCCTCCAGCAGTAAGGTCAAATTATTTATCTTGCCAACTAAGTTGAAAGGGACAAATTATTTGTATTGTTACTATTCACTCAAAGAGAAATTGATCTTGCATTTCCATAAATTATTATGATAAGAAGAGGTACGAATTCCATGTTCCAAGGAGGATGATTTTGGTTGAAGGTGAGTTGGATTGTGTTTTAGTGATTAAGGAGGCCAACATTCCTTATCTACAAGAGCCAAATTGCTAAATTTTCAAAGGAATTTATGGGATCCATTAGAGGGTTGAAAACCATTTGAAGCAAGGCCAAATTGTTCAGATTATTCACTCAACCCAGGTTCTGATATAATGCTCCAAATCTAATGCATGAAGTGAGGGTAGATTGTACACTTGTTTAATCGTCTTTCAAGCAGGGTTTTTTGTTAGTTTTTGTAGCGTCAAATAGGTGTTCTAGTCTCGATTTATGTTTAAGAGGATAAGAACATGAGATATTCAAAACCCAAAAAAAAATTCGCGAGAATAGATTGAAAAATGCCTTAATTAAATTCATTAACTATCATTTAAATTTGTCCTAAATATAATTTAGGAAAATTGGTTAATTAGTAGTAATTAATTAAGGAAAGGTGAGAATGCTCTAGAAACTCACACAGATTGAGTTTGAGATGATAATAGCCATTGATGGAGACCTAATAATGGTCATTGGTTCACTAACGAGAGATATAATAGGAAGTCGATGGGGATGGAGATACACACATCAAAGGAGAGCAAGTTCCTTGGAATATCGAGCTATCCAGCTGCAGAGTTCAAGTAGGGAAGAAAAGTTCGAGCTAGAAAGAAGGTAGAAGTGAGAGGGAGCAACAACATTTATTTATGGTTGGTTTCCATTGTCGAAGAGTAAAAAACAAGAGGGTTGCATGATTCCTTAGTGAGGCTACACATAAGGCTTTAGAGGGCAGTTCAATTTAGTTGGAGAGGACGTTGATTCAGGTGCTAGTTGTAAGATGTTCCAAGAGGACAAGTGGGTCATCTCTAGTGGATGAGTTGGGCATAACAACAAGATCAGGGCATCTCCATACGCAGTGCGAGTAGAGACTGTGCAGAGGCAGGGTAGAGGTTGACGTAGGGGTTTCAAGTAGCCAAGATAGAGCCACTTCCAAAGCTAGGATCAGTTGTCGAGTGAGCCAAGATAGATTATTTTGTTGAGGATGGCCAGTTTGGCATCCATATATTGTACTTATATTTTTCTTTTGCAAATAATAAAATAAACCATCATTTCTTGCATCGGTTTTCCCAGTTGGGTTTTTCTAGGGACTTTTGTCGAAAAATATTGGTGTCATTTTTATTTTGTGTGTGTGCTCTATTTTCTCAGTTCCAATTTATTTTTTGCATCATAATTTTATTGTGAAGAATTGTAGTGTGATTTATTTGTATTTGTCATACAAATAAACTACATAATTAATCACTTAGAAGAATAAATTCTAGTTGTTGCATTTGAAAGGAATTTTCACATCGTATCAGAGTAAGTTTTGAAGACAGATCAGTAGCTTAGAAGCGAAGGAGAAAATTTGTAGCTTTAGAGAGAGTTTCTGGGTAGAATTTCTCTAATTTATGCAGAGACCAGCCAGGCATGTGAATTGCAGAGGCAGGGGTTCAATTTTCAGTTGCAGCAAACATAAAATTCGATCACCCTCAAAAATAAAGATTTGTAGGCATTAGATTTGTCGAGAAGCAGTTCCAGTGAACAGATCAGTAAGTTTGTTAAGCAGATCTGGCACATTGATTTTGCAGCAGGTTTTGCAATAAAAGATCAATGCTAGGTGGAAGAGAAAAGCACACAGTAGAGGAATTTCTTCAATTTCTTAGAGGGCTTCCAAATCCAATTTCAGGAGGAGATCCAAGATTGCTAGTTGTTGCAGGCCATAGCAGTTTTTCCAGTCAACGAATGCGAGCTTCAGGAGCAACAGATCATGTGCTAGATTACAGAGAAGGACTTATGGAAGGTTGAGTGAGTTTCGCAATTGAGGTAGTAGGCAGTGTCAAAATTGGAGGACTTGTGGAGGCAATCAATAGCATATTTGTGCATTCCAAAAGGGCATGCAAGTGGTAGAGAGAGGTCGAGCAAGAAAGGGAGGAGATTCATGTTTATTTTCCCAATTTTGAGTTTTCACGGAGATAGCCAAAACAAGGCTTCGAGATTAGAATAGGCTTGAAGGAGCCTCTAATTATTGTGTCAAGAGAGCCATAATGACTTCCCTTCCAGATGATTATGGTCTAAATACGTATACAAAGAACATTGTAGTCATACCTACATATCAACAGCAATTAGAGAACTATAATAAGGAGATGGCTAAGGAAAAGAGGATGATCCTCGATGGATTTCTAGATCATATAGTTCCGCATCTAGCTTATAAGAATACTGCCAAATAGATGTGGGATGTTGTTGTAAATATTTTCCAAGATCCTTTTGAGAACCGAAAGATGTTTTTGAAGGAAAAGATAAGGACTACCAAGATGCAGAAAGTTTAGGGAGTGACACCTTATCTAACCATAATTTAGAATGTCATGTATGAGATGAGCTTGCAACAATTGGAGAGACATCTCCCGACAGTGAGCTAGTGCAGACAATTCTCAATAGTTTCACAAAGGAATGGGAAACATTCTTTCAGGGTATCACTAGACGAGATCAACTACCTGGACGAGATCAGTTGTAGAGTGATTTCACTCAGGAAGATATGAGGCTTGCTCTTGTCAAAGGTAATACCAGTGGCACCAAAGGATTAAATATTGTGAAAGATGAAGAGAATGTAACCCTTGCATCTACAGGGAAAGTGAAGAAAGGTTCTAGTTAGGGGACAAGGATCAAAAGGAGGAAAAAAGAAGAAGAAATATTTGTCGTAGATCAAATGCTTTAGGTGTGGTGAATTTTTTCACTACATTACCGAGTGTCTCATGAAGAAGAAAGACTAGAAGGGGGAGCAACGAACAGCAACTTCGAAAGACATAGGTGAATTGTCGACTAGATTAGAGGAAACATTTTCCTTATATACAACAATACCTCTAGGGGAGAGGTGGGGAGACCTTGATCTCTAGTCCCCAGAGTTAGAGAGATTTGGGAAGGTTCCAAGGAGGTTAGCATAAGGAAGGTTTTTCCTCATGGATCAGTACCCTTGCTACAAGGGCCCACATTTTTTAATAGCAGTTGGATTGTATTATTCAGCAAGCGCAATCAGATTTTGAGGGACAATTGTAGAGCTAGTAGCAATCAGTTATTGAGGGGAACAATGATAGTTGGGCTCAGACAATTACTTAGTAGATAGAGTAGTGCTAGTTGTATTAAGAGACTCTATAGACAGTTGCAAATCTAGGTGTTGGGCTTTGGTTCTCATTAGCAGTAGTTGCAACAACAGTTGCATCATGTGATTAGTAGCAGCGCAGAGCAGAGTTGGCAACATTGTTGGGAGGCACAGTGCAGATTTCAGCAGCAGTGTAGATGTAGGATGGTTCAACTATAGGGTTAGCAGGTGAATCAGAGTATGTGCAGTAGCTTGGCAGATAGTGACAGGTTGTATTATATGTCAGACATCAGTAATGTGAGGGAAGATGTTAAGGGAGAAGACATAACACCTTCCTTGCTAAGAAGGAGTGTTATTTTTTGTAGCATCGAATAGGTGTTCTAGCATCTATTGTGTCAGAGAAACTAAGAACATGAGATATTCAAAACCTAGAAAAAAAATTGCAATATAAGCTTGTGAAATGCCTTAATTAAATTAATTAAACATCATTTAAATTTTTCCTAACTTATGTAAATGGTTAATTAATAGCAATTAATTAAGGAAATGTGAGAATTCTCTAAAAACTCACATTGATTGAGTTTGAGACAATCTCATCCATTGGTGGAGATCTACTCATGGTCATTGGTTCACCAATGAGAGATTATAAGAGCAAGTCGATGGGGATGGAGATACACACATCCAAGGAGAGCAAGTTTGTTGGTAGATAAAGCTATCCAACTACAGAGGTCGAGCAAGGAAGAAGAGTTTCAGACAGGAGGAAGGTAGACGTGAGAGGGAGTAGCAACATTGATTTCTAGTGTCGAACTGTCAAAAACAAGAGGGTTGCATTATTCATTATTCCTCAGTGAGGTTGCGCAGAAGGTTTCATAAGGTAATTTGATTTAGCTGGAGAGGAGGTCGATTCAAGTGCTAGTGGCCAAAATAGGTTCCAGGAGGACAAGTGAGTCATCTCCATTGCCTAATTTGGGCATAATGATAAGACTAGAGAAAATCCACGGAAGTGCAAGTAGAGCCTGCGCAGAGGCAGCATAGAGGCTGACGCAGAGGTTTCGAGTGGCCCAGATAGAGTCAGTTCCAAAGTTGGTATCAATTTTTGGGTGAGACAATTTGTTTCACTAATATTTTGGCCATATTATTTTGCTAAGGATAGCCAATTTGGAATCCAGATATTGTACTTAGATTTTGTTGTTGCATATAATAAAATAAACCCTCATCTGTCGGCTTTCCCAGTTGGGTTTTTCTAGGGAATTTTGGCCAAACATATTGGTGTCATCTTTATTGTGTGTCTGTGTGCTCTATTTTCTCAGTTCTAGTTTATTTTCCACAAAGTAATTATATTGTGAAGAACTACAATGTGATTTATTTGTTATTTGTCGTAACAAATAAACCGCATAATTAATCAATTAGAAGAATAAATCAAGTTGCTACATTTCAAAGGAATTTTCACATTTTGATCAACTAGAAAAAGTTCTAGCTCCACCTTGAGGGAGGCCAAAATTCTCCCACAAATTCAGTCACATTTTGCATGTAATTTCTTGGTGTTTAATCTTTCTCTTAGTAGAGATCAAGCTCCTTATTTTTTGAGGTTATTTTATTTTACATAGGTCGCATTGGTAGTGTAATATTTTTTGAAGATTAAAATTTGATGTTGGTTGGACGTGTTCTTCCATTCTCTGGCATATCATTCTATATTTAGGTGTTGTAGTAATTCCTTCATTAGAGGTTAAGATATTTTGTCAAGGAGGTTGAGCTAAGAGTTGAGCATGATCTAAGAATATTTCTAAAGGACGTACCAGGTTTATATTCATCATTTCCATTGTACTCAATGAAAAACCAAGCTCAATAAAGTTCAGAATTTTCTCCTCAGAATCTTGGGAATTGATATTTT
This sequence comes from Pinus taeda, assembly GCA_000404065.3. Taxonomy (NCBI): domain Eukaryota; kingdom Viridiplantae; phylum Streptophyta; class Pinopsida; order Pinales; family Pinaceae; genus Pinus; species Pinus taeda. Next base: position 19,749 of record APFE031504144.1, on the reverse strand, counting down.
TGTACTTTGTTCATGATATATTTGATGAAATTCTGAAGTTTCTTGTTGAAGTTGTTTTTTAGAATTTACATGCAAAATGTTTGTAGTAAAAAGATTAAAATTTTTGGCATTAGAGAAATTCTGAGGTATAAAATGGGCCTCCTATGGAATATTATAAAATACTAGTGGAAATAATAAAGTAATATTAGATGACATCATCAGATTTTAGAGGTAAAAAAGAAAAACTATCTTATCAACTCGTATTTTCAACTTATCTCCCTATGATTTTACTCAAATTTTGAGCGGAAACACTCAGTGGATGAAAATTTTAATTCCTCATCCAAGGAGTACCCATGTTTCATACTTTCGTTGGACCTTGCTACATGAAAAATGAGAAATACATGAAACAAAAGTGATTGCAATCATATTTCTCATGTATTTCTCATTTTTCATCTAGCGAGATCCATCAAGAGTATGCAACATGGGTACTCCTTGGATGAGGAATTAAAATTTGCATCCAATGAGTGCTCATGTTCAAAATTTGAGTAAAGTTGTGGGGAGATAAATTGAGAATACACGTTGAAAATGTAGTTTTATTATTTTTAAATTTTTTAATATTTTTACTTTTTTACTCCAAAAATGGTGAATCACCCCCCATGGTTAACATCATCATATTGAATCCTATTGGCTCTTATAAAGCTTATTTTGGTTGTACATTTTTGTTTCCAGACCCATTTTAGACCTCAAAATTTCTCTAATGAAACATTTGCTTGAAGTTTACTTAGGTATATTAGAGTGGTATCAAAGCATGGTCTCAGCCAACTATAGTATCAAGACACATGACCTCTGAGAATTTTTTGAACATGACTTATCGGAGAGATAGGTGCATGAGCAAACAAAGGGAACTACAAATAAATCTCCAAATTCACCATTGCAAAAAAAAATAAAAATAAAAAAATTAAAAAAAAAATAAAATAAAAATAAAAATTTCACTACATCAAAGGAGGTCCAAATGGGAGATTCAACCACTCCATTAAGCAAAAAGGAAGTAACATTTCATAGCCTATTAAAAGCTCTAAATTACTTGGGAAAAGGGCAGAAAGAAAACGTTGAAGAGATGAGACAAAAAAACAAGAATAAAAGCAATAATGGGGACTCTTATGCAGGGGGATTAGGGACATTTCATAATATTGTAGCTACCAATCCCCGAAGCCACCCTCAAATTTTTAGTGGAGCATATCGACCCACCAAGCCTACTTTTTTTCCTACCAAACTATCAAAACATGTAGAACAAGATGACAATTCATTGGGTGATTATTTTTAAGAATACCAATACATGGGAGATGGATTCCAAGATGCAATCACTTTCAATGACTTTTGTCTCTTGAAGAGTGGTAACAAAGGCAAAGAGGGTGGAGGAGTAGCTACACAAAAAACAGAGTTGTAGTGAACTATGGGGAATATGACCCTTCCAAATTTTGATGGTTCTACTAGGTGTACAACAAGGGTGTGGATTCAACACCAAGTAGAACCATCAAAATTTGGAAGGGTCATATTCCCCATAGTTCACTATAACTCTGTTTTTTGTGTAGCTACTCCTCCAACCCCTTTGCCTTTGTTACCACTCTTCAAGAGACAAAAGTCATTGAAATTGATTGCATCTTGGAATCCATCTCCCATGGATTGATATTCCTAAAAATAATCACCCAATGACATGTCACCTTGTTCTACATGTTTTGATGGTTTGCCGGAAGAGTTCGAGGCAGAGAGGGGAAGAAAAGACAGAGAGGGGCAGAGATAGTGATTCCATAGGAAGTTTTCAAGTTCCAGAGAGTCAGAAAGAGGAGGCCGATATTTTATGCAGGAAGCAGCACAAGGACTACACAATTTCTTCAAAAGAGCAATTCAATCCAACTGAAGAGGAAGATGTTTTCTGCTCCAGAGATCGGGAAAGTTTTCCAGAAGACTGGAAAAGCATTTTCCTATTCAGCAACAGGAAGAACAACTTGATTGGTAGTTGATTCAGGTAGTGTGTTTCGCAAACAGTGCTAGGGTGACGCAGGGCCTGTGCAGATCACTTGGATGGCTAGCCTTTCAGAAGTCAGACATTGTTGGGATTTCTTGGAGAGAGGATAAAATCACTCAGATAATTTTTGCCAGTATTCCTCTTGGATAGATTCGCCAGTTTGGTGATATTTATTGTACTCGGAATTTTCTCACTGCTACTTAATAATAAAAACCCTCAACTGTTGCACCGATTTTCTCAAGTTGGTTTTTTCCAAGAACTTTTGTCCAAAAATAACAATGTCATATTTAGTGTATGTGTGGAAGTATTTTCTCAGTTTCTAGTTTATCTTCCGCAGTATTTTTATTTGTGAATATTGCAGTGTGATTTATTTGATATTTGTCATAGCAAATAAATTGCTAATCAATTTACAATTAAATGAATTAATTCCAATTGTTGCAATAAAATTTTAGTAATGAAATTTTCACAATTGAAAGGGGCCAAACATTTGTCCAAGATTGATCTCCACTCAAGCTACAACCATATTAGAGTCAGGGATCATGATATTCCAAAAACAAGTTCCAGGTGTCATTATGACCATTATGAGCTTTTGGTTATGCCCTTCAGGCTGACCAATGTACCTGCTACATTCCAGTCTTGTATAAACCATGTGTTCAACAATCACTTGCGCAAGTATGTGCTAGTTTTCTTTGATGATATCCTGGCATACAATAGAACATCGGAGGAACACCTACAACACTTGGAGGAGGTGTTGAAGATATTATAAGAAGAAAAAATTCTCGGCCAATTTGTCCAAGTGTGAATTTGTTCTGACCGATATGCTCTATTTGGGGCACATAATTGGAGGAGAAGGGTTGCAGGTGCATCGGGAGAAAAATTGAGCCATCGTTCATTGGCCACTCCTAGTAATGTGACGATGTTAAGGGGTTTCTTAGGAATCTACACTTACTATAGGCGATTTTGAAAGGGGTTTTCACAACTCAAAGTTCCCCTTAAAGATCTGACCAAAAAGGAATCCTTTGTGCAGAAAGACGCAATAGAGAAGGTGTTTGTGCAACTTAAGGAGGTAATGAGTTCTTGTCCTATATTATCTTTCCCTTATGTTTCACATCCATTTGTTTTGGAGTATGATGCTTCTGGTGAAGGAATTGGAGCAGTGTTGATGCAGAATGGCCACCCTATTTCTTTTGAGAGTAGAAAGATTAGGTACTATGACATTCACTACTCTATTTATGAAACAAAGATGTTTGCCATCATGCCTGCACTTTCCAAGTTTAGGTCATATTTGGTAGCTAACCAGTTCAAAGCCAAAATTGATCACAAAAGTCTCAGATTCTTCTTCGATCAAAAGGAGTTAAATGATCGACAACAGAAGAGGGTGGGAAAGGTTCAGGCTTACAATTTTGAGATTGAATGTGTGAAAGGGAATAAAAATGTGGTTTTAGATGCACTCTCCAGGAGACCGACAACATTCTCCCTCATGGACTCATCTTTGGATTGGAAGTCCCAGCTATTGGTTTAGTACTCCAAGAACAAGATGGCATGTTAGATCTTGTATGGACATATACAGGGTGGTGCAAAATATCATCTACTATACTGGCAGGATCTATTGGGTGTCAAAGTCGCAGGTGAAGGAAAAATTTATATAGGCAGTACATGATTCCTCATTTGCAAATCATCAGGGCTACCTTAAGACCTATAGGGCGATCAGGGGAGCTTCTCTTAGAAGATCCTCAATGAGGATGTTTTGAGGTATGTTCATGAATGTAGCATATGTCAGTAGAATAAGGAGGAGAATTTGCACCTAGCAGACCTCTTGTAGCCACTCACTATTCTAGCACAAAAGCGGGAGAGCATCTCCATGGACTTCATCATGGGTTTTCCTTCAATGTAAGGCAAGGATTGCATATATGTTGTGGTGGACCAATTGACTAAGTATGCCCATTTCTTCGTGATCCCCTCTAGGAACTCAACATCCTAGGTATCAAAGTTATTCTTTCGGGATATATTTAGGCTACATGGTCTACCCAAGACCATATTTATTGACATGGACAACAATTTATGGGAGATTTATGGAAGGATTTATTCCAATTATCAGGCACAAAAATCACCCCTAGTATAAGTTATCACCCACAAATGGATGGATAGATAGAGATAATTAATAAGTGGCTCAAGGGGTACTTGAGGAATTATGTATTGGGGCATCATAGAGCACAAGTGAAGTGGCTACACTTGGGTGAGTATTACTACAACAATTCCTACCACATGTTGATTGGGATGATGCCATTTAGGGCATTGTATGGCTATGATGCATTTAATCCTTTGTTGACATGGTGTTCAAAGATAACAGAGATTGTTATTGGGTCTCGGAGTGCCATGACATCCTTAATGCACTCAAGGACAACCTTCGCACAACTCAGAATTGATATGCAGATCGACACCAAATAGAGAGGAGCTTCGAGGTGGGAGAAAATTTACTTGTGCTTGCAACCATATAGAAAATATTCCCTCAAGCAGAAGGGCATGAAAAAACTTAAGCCACAATTTTATGGACCTTAGGATATTATCAAGTAGGTAGGAGAGGTGGCTTATGATTTGAAGCTTCTAGAAGGGAACAATATACATAATGTATTCCACGTATATTGCTTGAAGAAGGCAGTTGGGCAGCAGATTTCTACTTCATTTGAGCTACCTCCTTTGGATGAGGAAGGACTTTTAGTATTGATTCTGGAGGTGAGAAAAAGGAGGTTGAGTAGACTAATCAAGGAGTATCTTATACATTGGAAATTTTTTCCTACAAAAGATGCTACATGGGAGGGAGAATAGATATTGTAACATCTAGCACTCAAATTGCTTGAGGACAAGCAATTTTGGGCAGGAAGGATTGTAATGCCCCCTATCTCTTGAGCTAGAGCCATGGTTTCCGCTTGCCTATTTGTCTTCTTTAGGCTAGCGAGAAGGGAAAAATATATAGAAGACCTAAGGAAATTTACCCTATTTTGATAATATTAAATAAAGGGGTAAATTATAAATAATAAAAAGGGGAAAAAAGTCATGTAGAAGGAAAAAGTGACTTCTTCAATAAAATAATATTAAAAGAAGATCTTGAAGCTTGGATAAAAATCAACAAAAAGTTATAAAAGGAGGGTGGATCTCATTAGCTATTAATCATATCCATCATCTCTCTTTCCATTAAGGGAGGAAGTTCAAGCGAGTTTCCGTTCGAGGGTTTCAAGAGAAATCCTCATTCTAGTTTTGATGGATCTTATTGCCACTCTAGCTAGACATCATGGGACTCACCCTTGCCACCCTAGTTGGAAAATTCATTGAAGGGTTTATTGCTAATATTTGGAGAAGTTTCGAAGAATTTCAATTTATTTTGTAGGAGTTCAAGCTCCATAAAGAAGGTTGAATTCCTCCTTCAGCAGTAAGGTCGAATTATTTATCTTGCCAACTAAGTTGAAAGGGTAGAATTATTTGTCTTGTTCTTATTCGCTCAAAGAGAAATTGACCTTCTATTTCCAAAAATTATTATGATAAGAAGAGGGTTGAATTCCATGTGCCAATGAGGACGAGTTTGGTTGAGGCTAAGTTGGATTGTGTTTCAGTGATTAAGGAGGCCGAGATTCCTTGTCTAAAAGGGCTAGATTACTAAATTTTCAGAGGAGTTTGTGTGATCCATTAGAGGGCTAAAAACCACTTGAAACAAGGTTGAATTGTTTAGATTTATTTGCTTAGCCCATGTTTTCATATAATGCTCTAGATATAATGCATGAAGTAAGGGAAGATTATACACTTCTTTGATTGTCTTTCAAGTATGGTTTTGATCAACTAACAAAGGGTTGAGTTCCACCTTGAAGGAAGCCAAAATTCTCCCACAAATTCAATAAAATTTTGCATGCAAATTATAAGGGTTTTAATCTTTCTCTTAACAAAGGTCAAGCTCCTTTTCTTTTGAGATTATTTTATTTGGAAAAGTTCCCATTGGAAGTGTAATATTTTTTGAAGATTAAAATTTGATGTTGGTTGGACATGTTCTTCCATTCTTTGTCATATCATTCTATATTCAAGTGTTATAGCATTTCCTTCATTAGAGGTCAAGATAATTTGTCAAGGAGGTCGAGCTAAGAGTTGAGCATGACCTAAGAATATTGCTAAAGTAAGTGCCAAATTTGTATTCATCATTCCCATTGTAATCAATGAAGAACCAAGCTCAATAAAGATCCGAAATTTTGCTTCAAAATTTTGAGAATTGATATTTCTTTACATTGTTCATGATATATTTGATGAAAGCTTGAAGTTTCTTGCTAAAGTTGTTTTTCAAAATTTACATGCAAACTGTCTGTAGAAAAGTGTCAAAGAAAAAATTTAAAATTTTTGGGAACATTTGCTTGAAGTTTACTTAGGTATATTACAATAAACAAGGGATTTCTTGTTTGATGTAGGCTTCTTTCTCTTTTTCTTCTTGTTCTACTTAATTTGCTTGTTGATTCTTGTAAGTGATGGTGGAGGTTGGGTCTTTGCACTTTCCTCATCACTCCCCTTCTACAATCTTCCACAACAAGGATGGAATGGTGGTGTGTTTCCACCCTCATTCACTATTGCTTTTTCTTTTGATGAGTAATCCAATTGTACCATGTTCGTGGCCTTTTCCTTTCTACCATCAAAACCTAAGCCTTCATGTTTGACCCTTGGTTCAACTACAATGGGGATTACAATGCCTTGTATTCTCTTACCTAACCCTTTCCTTGATGGCCCCTATACAGTAACAAATTTGAACCAATGCATCTTATTTTCTTTTCAAATTCATCAAAATACTCTTGAGAAACTTCTAAGGAAGGTGAACTTACCCATGCTATCTTAATCACGGTGTTGGCCTTGACAATGGAAATGGAAGGTGGTTTTGCTTCATTGGTCTATTGGACAACAATTTGTAGCTTTTCCTGCTTCTTACTTTACCAACTCTAGCTACAATGGAGCTATCATCTAAATGAGATTGTCCTCTTTCTATATATCCATTTAAATGTCATTCTCTCCCAATCACACAAGACGCACTTTGCTCCTATCCCAATCTCCCATGACAATTGTGGGGGAGTCTTGAATTTTTAAATTAAATGGAAATACTCTCATCAATGTCTCGAAGTTCTTCTCCATCTCTACCACCATCTAGTCATACATCTAAATCCTTTCATTCAAGTGCTTATTCTCTTCTTGAAGTTTCACATTGATGTCCTATAAGTTTTCCAGTCTTTCTCTTTTTTCTTTACTCATGTTAGGTCTATGTTCTCTTCAAGGTTCTAGTAGATGCATCATGGTCAAAGATTCAATTGCTTGCATACCTTATGATTCATAAATGAGGAACTTATATTCCACTCACATCACCAACATAGATACTTTGTAGAATTTAATTGTGGTCTCTATTCTTATACTTGGACAGAGATATCATACTTCAAAATGGCTAGAAGGCCTCTCTCTACTAATTATCAGTAGACAAAAGAAAGACTATTTTTGTGTGCTTAGTTACCTTGTTAATTGCTTATGGTGGCCAACAAGTTTACTATATCTTCAAATCTCTGAAAACTCATGGTCTCAAACTATCAAAATATGTTATTATGTGTTGAGCACTTTAGTTCCTTTGGTACCAACTTGCCCAATGGCAATACGACCAACAACTCCTTTCACCCTTGTTCCAACAATAATCAAAGTCTTTGCATGCTCAATAATTGAACGCTCTCCTTTGCTACATGATTGTGCTTAAGGGTTTTTCGACTTCTACTTGTTGTCAACATTGACTATCAAGATGAGATCCCTTGTTGAAAGCATTGTCTCTATGCATGGTGGAATTGCCTTTGTTCAACATTTATTGCAATGTTACTATCATTCTAGCTTTATGAAGTTAGTTTCAACACTTGGTAAAATACATTTTCTTCAGCAATGAAGAATTCAATCAAAATAAAAAATTAAGATCACTCTAATGTCAATTAAGAATATAAATAGCTCCTTTAGGACACCATGGCCAACACTTTTCACTTGTATACATCTAGATTAAGAGCAACAATTCAATTATCATTAGTGAGGAGTGGGAAACATGACTTCTCTTGGAACTAATTGAACATTTTTTGCAACAAAAACGTAATCCCAAGTTTCTTTTGCTCAACCTACGTGACAATGTTCAACTTGAATTTATTTCCAAGTGGATGATAATCCAATGATCATAAATTAGAGTAAATATACTTTTGAAATGATAAAAAAGACTAGCTTAGAATTATATGAGATTACAAAGCAAATGTTGTGGGCTATGAATGAGTCAATTAGACTTATGAATTCAATATATAGTATGAATTCATGCCGTGAGTGTGTACATCCATATAAGTAGTTGGATAGCTAAATACCAAAAGATGAAATTACCAATTGGTTGGAGAAGAAATAATGGCTCTATTACCACAATCATCAATCTCTTGGACACAATAAATGGATGATCTAAAATGAATAATAGTTAGGTCTCTTTGTTGTGGGGGAATTCCAATGACCTAACTCAAAGGATGAGTGATGATTTTAGGTGTGTGATTTGTTTTGCCAAAATACATGGTTGCAAGGAATTCAAATTAAGAAAAAGTTATTTGAAACAATTGCTTACTATTCATTCCTCTCAACAAAGAAATATAAAGTGATTAGGTTTTAGTGGCCAATAATTCATTTGGATATTAGTTATGAGAATAACAATCAAATCTTCCTACTCTAGATATTGACGATGACTTAACCATAGAAGACAATGATTGTGCTTTACTATGCATAATTTACCACCTTTAACATAATGAACAAAGAAGTGAATATGACTTTCTTGACGTTGAGTATGTAATGCTTTGTTACAAGATGAGTCATTGGAAATCTCAACTAAGTCTTAGTTAAGTTTTTATTTATACATTTTCTTCTTGAAACATTGAATATTGTCCAAATTTTAACAAAAAGTACAAATGGAGGGAAACTCATCTCCATCTCCTCAATATGAAATGAGACCAATGACAACACTGCCACATTGTATTAAAAACTTAAGATCCATAAACTTGAAGAACCCTTGTGAATTCTCTTCTCTCTCTTCTCTCTCTATATATATATATATAATATATATATATATATATATATTATATTTATATATCAATATGTCTCTCAATGTTCATCAATGAAAATTAGGGGGTTGAACCAATTATATACATTTTTTCCCTATTTCCCCCAATCCTCCCATTTTAGAAACTCATGCAACATAGGTTATAATTAAGGAAAGCGGCATCTCTCCTCTCTCTCTCTCTTCTCTTCTCTTCTCTCTCTCTATATATATATATATATATTATATATATATATATATATTTATTATTATTTCTCTCAATGTGTCATCCCAATTGAAAATTATACTTTTTCCCCTATTTCCCCCAATCCTCATTTTAGAAACTCATGCAACATAGGTTATAATTAAGAAAGAGACGCATCCTCTCTCTCTCTCTCTCTCTCTCTCTCTCTCTCATCTCTCTATATATATGTATATATATATATATATATATATATATATATTGTATATATTGTTCCTCTCAATGTTTCATCCCAATGAAAAAATTAGGGGGGTTGAACCATTATATACATTTTTTTCCCCTATTTCCCCAATCCTCCATTTTAGAAACTCATGCAACATAGGTTATAATTAAGAAAGAGGCATAGAAATTGTTTTAAGGGATGTTTGCAAATACTAATCGACGGGGATTAGGTGAGATAAGGTCTAGAGATGTCATTCAATGGAAAATTTTATTATTTGTACATGTTGCAAGGAGCATTGATTTAATAAATTGTCTTATTTTCCCTCCAAATCATTTTTTCCCAAAGGAAAAAATCACAATTTTTATTCAATGAGAGAATGAAAATCACGCTTCTCAAATGTCATCTACAAAATACAAAATAGAAATGCAATCTTGTACAAGTTAAGGAGAGAAAATCTCTTCAAATCCAACAAATTATGATCTATACACAAAACAAGGAATAAGTCGAGGAAATATCTCAATTATCCATAGGACTAGAAAAGCAAAAGGGATGCAGAAAACAATCCATAATGATAAATTCCTAATTATAATTGTTGGAGATGACAATACATATGCAAATAATAGGATTAATCCTTATCACACTTAGAGTTAAATCCCAAGCTTGGTGAGTCAAATTAGAGAATGAGTGTGTGTGTGTGTGTGTGTGTGTGTGTGTGTCCTAAAATTCCTTACTCACGTTAAAAAATAGTTTCACAAAATCACAAAATTACAAGTCCAATATTCACTTGCTTGAATTTTAAGCTCTTGTGACCTGTCTTGATTTTGAATTTTCTAATTATAACTATTGGACATGACAATACATATACAAATAAGGATGTGAATCTATATCAAAATTAAATTTAAAGCCCATGTTCAATCAGTCATATTCAATGAAAGTTTACGGGGTGTGTGTTCATGTGTGTGTTTGTCCTCCCAAATTCATCACTTACATTAGAGAAGGGTTTCACAAAATCATAAAATTACAAGTCTAATATTCACATGCATGAATTTTAAGCTCTTATTCCCTATATAGAGTTTTGTATTTCCTAATTATAATTATTGGAGAAGACAATACATATGTAAAGCATAGAGATTAGAATCTCTACCACACTTAAATTTAAAGTCTAAGCCTGGTGAAAGAAATTAAATGAAAGTTCATAATGCGTGTGCCCTCCTAAATTCATCACTTAAATTAGAGGAGAGATTCACGAAGTCACAAAATTAGAAGTTCAATATTCACATACTGGAATTTTAAGCGCCTGAGGCTTATCTTGATTTTTGAATTAGAAAATTTGAACACTACTAAGGTTATTTAAAGTGAATAAAATGATATAAGATTATATCTATTCCCTTAGAGTGGAAGGTCTATATTTATGCAGTATTGTTGTTAATCAATTCAATACTCGTAAGTTATAAGAAAATGAATTTAGTTGCAACTAAATTCTATAATATCATGTAGCTCAAACACTTATCACTCATGATATCTAAGCTTTCTCCCTTTGAAGGCTCTTTTAATTAACTTGTTAAATCATGGTTAACTTATGGAGACAATGCACATGTTAAATACCAAGTCCAAGAGTGTCCACTTGGGTCAAATTTCCAAATCTCCAAGCCATGTCAAAGTTGATTTCGATATAAAGTCAACTTGTCTTTGTTAATACCAACCTTGATTGTAAGCTCTTCAATAATTCATTTCTACCATGTTTGATTTCCCTTTGGGTTCTTGCTTGGTCTCTTTCCATGATTGTCATTGAAGGAGAACAAAATCTTGGAAACGAGTAACATTTCTTGAGTGACAAATGTGTACGATATTTGTTTGTGTAGCCAACAAGAGGTGACAAACTTGAGTAACTCGTATTGAATATGATTGACTTTTTCCCATATTAACGAGAAAAAAAAGGTTCATCGTGCTTATTAAGACACAATCTAGGTTTGTTACTAGTACTTCTAGATTCATACACTCAACAACAAAATATTTTTGGTCCATAAACATTTGCCCAAAAAGTATGTTCAAAGTTGTTTTAAAGAGACAGGTTTTTGTGAGTAAATTATTATGTGATTGTGTTGAGAGGCGCTCTACAACCCAGTATAGGGGAGATGTGTAGGTGTTAGGTGTAATGTAGAAAGATAGTATATCAACATTTTTTAAATGTTGGCTCAATATGTTGAAGTTATATTTATTTACATATTATTTCTATCCGTTTTTTTATTTAAATACTTGCTTAATTATAGTGGAAAGTAACAAGTGGTAAATATGTTATTTACATGAATATGAACCATTTTCAAAGATTTTATTTTTGGGATTAAAAAATCACTACACAAATATCTAAAAATCATGCATGAATATTGGAACCATATCCATAAATTAGGCATAAAATGTGTGATGCAATTATTCACATGCCATTATATTAGACAAAGGCTACAATAAGACCTTCAAGTTATTGTCCAATCAAATGTTTGAAAAATAGTTTTTTAATAATATTGGGAAATAAATATTTATTTTTCAAAGTTTAACATTATAAGTGTCATTGGTCAATGCTAAAGTAATAATGGTGAATGAGCAAATCAATTGCTAGAATCTTGCCTACTAATAATAATTTGTAACAATATTTAAAGTTAATTAATAAACACATAAAAACTTAATACTTACACTATAACAAGATTTTTAACCATGGATATTCACCTCCACTTTACCATGGATATTATTAACTTGTAAATAGGCTCTGTTACAATACCATGGATAAATACCATTGCTTATCAATACTACTTACTCAAAAATCATAACTCATTTCACAATCAAAATATTTGATTTTAATCTAATTTTATAATATTTTTAAAATTAAATCTAAAGGAAAAAATGTTATATTTTTAGATATATCTCAACCCTCTACACTCACTAGTACTAAAGAAATATTACATGGAATTACATGGATACTCCATAGATATTAAATCAAGGTTCTAATAAAATGAAAAATAAAAATATTTTTTATATATAGGGACGTGAAATTTATATAATACCAACCTAGATCCATCTTAACTTCGGATCTACCAAGCGCAGAGAGGGATTAAATCACTTGATGTGCAAACCTCTTTTGGAGTGAAAATAATTTTGATCTGTCTCGGCGCTTGGAAGATCCAAAGTTAAGATGGATCTCGACTAGTTAACTTAACTTTTGGTAGCCCGAAAGTCCACCAAACCCATGTCAAATTGGTTTTTTACCTATGTTCATATTTTTTGTGTGTTCATTTTTACTCTAACATCACCAACTTGGCTCAAAATAATCTATAGAAAATGTCACTTAACCATAGAAGATTATTTATGTATATTATATTGCTTCTTCTTTGTCTTTACACAGCAACTTGATATGTTTTCACTTGTTGCACCAAGAGAAGCAAGGTGCCACTTATAACTCGACATGAGGGAGATGTGTAACGTAACATATGACAGAAGTCCACAAAATATAATCTAAATAAATTTTTAAAATAATGACCCCATATATATGAATGAGATCTATACCATCTATGCTTATAAATCAATATATTAAAAAAAACATAATGTAACAAAAAAACATTTAAGAAAAGAATCCCAATCATTTGTACACACCCTGTGTGGATACAACTTGACCGCTTGTGAGCACTCAGAAATTTGCATCTTACTTTCTTTTTGATCCCTCCATGCTTATTACATCTAAAATTAAGATGTATCCATGTTGATAGTTAGCATTTTTTGTGCATTTACCTTATTTCTTAACATGTTGAAATATTTAATTACCATGCCTTTGACATAGTAAGATATTTTCGAATATTATATAATTAGTAGTAATTGGTGTACAAGTATTTGTATATCCAGCTAACTACTCAACTATGTGAGCAATTATTTTCATTTAGTTTTTTATAGTTTTGTAGAAAACATAGGAACTCGTAAAAAAGGAGAGGATCCGATTAAGGTGCTTAGCGTATCTAGTTACTTAGTATAGATATTCATTGTTGGCCTTGTTACAAATTACCACAAGGGGAAGTGGCAAGCAATCTCCATCCCACAATTTGGCCATTTTGTTGTTTAATCATGAGCTCATGTTTGTCTCCTCTTAATATTGCAACTACAACACACTTGGAGATTCTACATTACCTAATATTGTCACTTCACCACCTAACAATCAAGGTAGCAAATGCTTCGTAACCACATATATCATATAGCAATCAATACTATCATGTAGCATTTATGTATTGCCTACAAAGTAGCTCTCTATGATATAAGGATAACTCATGTAATAATGCCTCCTTCCTTCCAATAAGGCAGAAAATGCTTTTACCATTGCCATATTTTATGTTTCGATTATTTTCTTTATGTTGGAATTTGACAACTAATTATGTAAATATGTGTAAAATTATATTAGTTACTGCCAAGTTAGTTTTATACCGAAACAACAGTTATGTAACAAAGGAGGCTCTTATAAAACTGATGAATGCACGAACTTGTAATCATGGAGAATCATTGTTGATTTAATAAAGAATCCAATCCCTTACCCTATGGGTGTTTCTTTGACACCCTGTCAAGGTTTTACCACGTAAAAATCTTGTGTTTTTATATGTATCTTTGTGTTCAGTTTTCATTCAGTTTCAGTTATATCCTTCTTGTTAAATTCACCATTTTACCTACAATTGGTATCAGAGCCTATCATACTACCTTATCCGCAATTGTGAAGGGAAAAAGGAGACGTCGGTTTAAATTAAGGGAGTAGCAGAAGATTACAGTTTAATAGAGGGAGAACGTAGCAGAACTGTCGTTTTTTTTATTATTGAAGAACTCTAGGTTGCTCAACAGAGACCCTGCCATTGCTAGAGGTGAGTTGAAAGCCCGTTGTGGTTACAGTCGAACTCTCGAGCTCTATTTGAAGAACGTTGTCGCCGCTTTAAGTGAAGAACAGAGAAAAGCAAAGCTCATTTTGAAGTCTTATGTCGGAGTTGAGTTGAAAACCCGCTGTGGTTAATAAAAAAAATTGCCCTTGCTTCCGTTGTGAACCGCTGAGAGAAAGTGTCACTATTGGAGAAAGAGAAACATGCAGCCGAAGAGAAGTCTGACGTCGATGTTAGAGAAAGGGAACCCGCTGCGGAAAAGGAAGGCCATAAATGTTGTTGTTGTTGCCGAAGAGTCCATTGGTTGAACTGTGTGCACGAGCAAAGGCAGAAAGAGTCATTGTTTCATAAAGAGGCCTTCAATCAACAGAAAGAATCCAGGTAATTATTTTTATAAATTTTTTTAACACCAGCAATATGATTTATATTGAGTGCTGGTGAATTTGAGAAAAAATGAATAAATAAATAAGGTTGAAAGTTTCTGGAAAATTTTAACTTTGTTTTTTGGGGCAATTTCAAGAAATTTTTAAAGAATTTGTGGAGGAAGCTTGAAAAGAAATCTGTAAATTAATTAAGAGAATTTTGGAAATTTCTTAACAGTTAAAAAAAAAAGGCAACGGAATCAGATTTTGTGTAGAAAAACAAAATCATAAAGAAATTTTGATTTGTGTAGAAAATCAAAATCAGAAAGAAATTTTGAAAACCCTAGCTAGAAGAAGGAAAATAAGAATATTTTAGTTGAAACACTGAAACCCTAGGAGAAAAGAAATGGCCAAGATGACGAATGCAAAGTTTGAGGTGGAGAAATTCACAAGCAAGAACAACTTTGCTCTATGGAAACTGAAAGTTAGGGATTTGCTGGTGCAACAAGGGTTGCACAAAGCATTAGACGGGGCAAATAAGAAACCTGCTAGCATGACAGAGTCAGACTGGGAGGACTTGGATGCCCAAGCTCTCAGTACCATCAGGTTATGCTTGGCGGATGAAGTTCTCTTCAAAATTGTTGAAGAGAGTACAGCAGCAAGTTTATGGGAAAAACTAAAAACCTATATATGACAAAATCGTTAACCAATAAAATTTATTTGAAAAGACAATTGTAAGTGTACGGATAAAGGAGGGTACAAAATTTGCAGAACATTTAAATATTTTTAATACACTTATATGCTAATTATCAGATATGGAAGTTAAAATTAAAAAAGAAAACAAAGCTATAACCTTGTTGTGTTCTCTTCCCGAGTCACGTGACCACTTCGTAACTTCAATCAATTTGAGCACTGCTGATTCTTTGAAATTTGAATCAGTGGTGGGAGCTCTCTTGTCTGAAGAAGTACAAAAGAAATCCAGTACTGAGACAGTTGCACCAAAAGCCATGATAGCCAGAGGACGGTCAAAAGAAAGAGGAGAAAAAACAAGGGGATCTTCCAAATCAAAATCAAAGGCAAAGAAGTGTAAGGCAAAATGTTGGCACTACAATAAAATTGGACACCTTAAGAAACACTGTTGGAAACAAAAAGAGTCTGATAACCTGAAGAAGGAAGCATGTCAGGTTGATTCAGGTATGATAGACGAAGTTTTATCTGCTAAAGAATTATGTATGATAGATGAAACTTTACCTATATGTAATGTCTCTTGGGATTTTGAAAATTGGTTGTTAGACTCTGGTGCTTCTCATCACATGTGTCCACACAAAAATTGGTATACTTCATATGAAGATGTAAATGGTAGTTCTGTGTTTATGGGTAATAATGTATCATGTCAGACTGTTGGTATGGGAAATATCAGGATTAAAATGTATGGTAACACAGTTAGAACATTAACTAGTGTTAGACATGTACCTAAATTGAAGAAAAAATTGATTTCTTTGGGAGTGTTGGATTTGGATGGTTATAAGTTTACAGGTCAGAATGGAGTGTTGAAAGTCTCTAAAGGTGCCAAAAATGTAAACTTTGAAACGGGAACTATAAACTCAAAACGGGAACTCTGGCCCAAAAACCCCAAAAAAACATCAAAAACAGTGCTAAAAACGAAAAGTGTGTATACTGGAACGATGTTTTTTTTAAGTGCCAATTTTGAACGTGTTTTAAAAATGGCGGTGACTACGAAATTTACTACGAAATTTTCGTGCAAAATATAGCTTCAAAACGAAAGTGATGCTATTGGAATAACCATTTTTTTTTAGGGTCAATTTTCAAACTTTTTAAAAAATGCTAATAAAACCAATTTTTTATGTCTCAAACAAAGTTAATTTTTAAGGAAAAAACACATTAATGTTTCCTGTAAAATACATTTTCTTTCCCTAAGTATAATTTATACATGTTTTCAACCACAACCATGCTAGATACAAAGAAATGAGAATTTTTCAACTATAAAATTAAAAAACCATGACATTATGAACAAAATATATCACTCAATGAAATCAAAAGTCTTTATTTGTACACTGAATAAAACAGACATTATATCTCTAATTTGATATTGCATTGTAGATATTTAAACAATAAAATTTATCATACTTAAGACATAATCCAACGACATAAAAATGCTTCATAACTTCTCATTTAACAACATATGGAAAACATTAATTTTATTTGAAGATATGATGCATACATCAGTTATATAATCTGTCTTAAACAATTATTCAAAATCACTCATATTTTCTTGCACACCATCACAATTCACATCTTCAGATGAGTGACTGGATGCTGACGAAGATGTTCCATATTCTTCTCTTTCATCAACTAGTGCCCCATCTGAGTCCACATGCATGCCCAACATTCCAGGTTTCAAAAGTCTTCTAGATCTATGATTGGTTTCAGCAGACTCTCATGTCAACACTATTCCTTCTGCTAACAACCTTTTTCAGAATCTCTATCGTCTTGAAGCGAAGAGTTCCTCTCTTTGTTAAATTGAAGTCATAAACAAGTATGTCAACATCCTCCAATTGTAATATGTCTGTGCGGGCGGCGATTTATATTTGTACCCTTTCTTTTTCTTTTTCCACCATTTTTTTTGTCAACTACCATCTCTAGCTTATACACACCATTGAATGGGTGTGTATTTGTGGCATACCAATGTACTTCAACACTTGTAACATCCTCATTTTCTGTAAAGACCTTTATAACTTTAGCAACCTAAAATGGATAGCCTTTGGGATCTCCATCTGCTAGCACTGCAATCATGCAACCCTCCTTAATATCATGTACTGAACCCCTATAAAGGTCTTTCATGGCTTCACGTTTTGCACGAGATCTTCTGGAACCAATATACATCTCTCTTTCCATTGCCTGTGAAGAATTAATAATACCTTGAGTTTGTTGTTGTTCAACAATGTTTACTTCCTCTTGTTCATTCAACACATTTTGTGGCCAAATAAATGGATTTTTCAAACGTATATCTTCATTGGTTGTTGTTGAAATGATATCACTTTGATTATTGAAAAATGACTCCCACCAAACTGAATCAACAATGTCAAAGTACTCATATGTATATCTAATACATTTTTTAATTTCTTCTAGCAATCAGAATAATTTATATCTCTATTTTGTATGCATGCATTATGAACTTCACCAACTGATTGTAATAACAATATTTTTGATGCAAATATTGGATGATCTAGAATGAACTTCAAAAATTTCAAACCTGATGACGGTGCCCATTCTGCGTAGTTGAACACTTATTGCCGCATATTAGTGTTTTCCCATCAATTTTTTTGATATGAAATTGATGATGGAAGCTAATGTCATTAAGTTGTTCAATGCATTTCCCCTCACCATATGATCCCATAATAAACCTTCTCATGTCAACAGTTTCTTACAACACATCAGAAGTAGGCTCTGGCAGGTATGATTTCTTAATACATTCAATTAATGATGGAAAGCTCCCAACTTCCTTCCTCCTCAATGTGACTGAAAAACGACTGAACATCTGATCAATATGGTCATGAGTATGCCCAACAAGAAGGAAACCAACCTTTACCTTCTAAAAAATTCTCAATTCAACAAGCATGTTTAGATAGCCAAAAACAACCTGATTTTTGTTTTCACGGCAAGTGTTGTCTAATTGTAGATACAAAACTTCAGGAAGATTACTAGACCAATGAGAAAGCACACCATGAATTATGGTTATGGTCAAATTTGCATCATTATGAATATTTGGAGCCGTGAAGTACACCCTTGGCAACATTTTCCCATTGAAGACCATACAACCGACCAAGTGATACTGAATAAAATTTTCCTCCTGTAAATTTTTGGGTGTGCGAGCAAAATGTGGTAAAAGTGTTTTCTTCTGGTCCATACCATCAATTATCAAACCCAAATATTTATTCAGATTATCATAACACTTATTTCGATGCTTGTAAAGCTTTTTCTGTTCATTTGTTTGTTGTTCGTGATGCTCCTGAAGTCCTTTGACAATTCAATCTACACAACATAAAAGAAAGCCATTAAGAAATATGTTTTCATACTTGATGAATATACAATTTTAAAAGTTAAAGTTATGAATGCTTACCTCTTTCTAACGCTTGACATTTGTCCCTTTTTTATTTAAGAGAAGCACATGTACTACAAATCCCCATCCTTGTCTTCTTAGGAATACAGACATTGTTGAATTCTTTCTTCCATACCTTCACAAAATATTGATATGTAATAAACCAGCCATGTCGCTCAACACCTTTTGCATATTCTTTGTATAAGTTGTAGATTTCTCGTCTTGAAAAATTATCTGGAATATGTATTGTCTCTCTATTTGGCATACACTCTCCATGCTTTGAAAAAAAATCTTTCATCCATGACATTGCAGTATTTGATAATGACCCAAACTATCTTTTATGACGTACTTCAGAATAAAATGTGGGATCCTTTTCCAAATTTTCTTGAATTCTTGAGAGACGAAAATTCCCAATTGAACGAAACATTTTGAAAGATTTTCTATAGATAAATAAAGTCCTAATATGATAATCATAACCTGACAATGTAGATTGCATGCACCCAACTAAATATGAATTTTGCATGCTTTTATTCATTGACAAATATCTCTTCCTTCTCTCTAATGCAAATTTGAAATCCATATGTTTCAAGCAATCTTTTTGGCAACATTCACTTGGAATGAGTGCGTTGATAGAACTTCTTCTCGTCGTTTACTATGCTCTACCCCTTGTATAACTAAAACATCTTGCATTGATACAAAAAGGTCTACTCCTAATCCACGATACAATATTTCTTGGCAACATCTCCATCATTAGATCATCATTTGTATAAGGATTTTTATCATCATTAAGAGGAATGTTATCCACACTATGATCAACTGTGCTTTTCAAATACTGACTTG
>APFE031504143.1:0-10011 GCA_000404065.3 Pinus taeda | reverse complement strand
TGTTATCTCCACACCAGGTGGAAGGGGCCTCACTTCTTTCAGCAGCACAGGTAGCAGAGAGGGGCAAACAGCCCATGGTTGAGGAGAGAGTGTCCAGTGCTCCAGTTATTGATCTTGATGATGATTCTCCTACCCCAGGGCTCAAGGATATTATCCAAGAGCAGAGCGCCGAGATTCAGTCACTGCAACGAAAATTGTACATGTCTAGATGGATAAACACATATTTGGAGCAGCGTAACAAACAGCTGGAGGATGAAAAAGAGCTTGATGAGCTATGGAGGATCCGCAGTGATCGAACCTTGCAACGTAGGAGGCCTGGTGACTTATTACGTGTTGATCGGGAGTCCATGCTTATTCGTGTAAATGCACATTTGGAGAAATTGTTAGCAAAGGCAAATCGTGACAAAGTGCTGCTACGTCACATGAAGACACATTATTGGGCAAGACTGCATGTTTCTAAGGCAAGAAACAAAATCCTCCAACAAAAGCTGTCAGAGGCCCGGAAGAGGAAGAAGAAAAGGACAAGTCCACTATCCATCTTGGCTGAAGCATCCTTCATTCATCATGATATTGATCAGCCTTGATCAAGCATCAAGATATGAAAATTTTGAGAATTTTGGAGCATTTTGCCAATTTTTGGTAAAATTACAGGTTTTTTCCGTGTCGTGTCCGCGTCACGCGTGCAGACATTTTGAAGGACTGCTCGGAATTTTGCAAACTTGGCATTTTTGGAAAGGGCATGCCAAGAGAAAAATTACCAATACTCGGGAGAAATTTAATTTTGAGATTTGAGCCTCCAAAAGCTCAAAATACATCAAAAAAATGACTTTCTGCCCACTTTTTGAGTTGCAGAAAGTGACCTTGGGAGAAATGGTTTTTGAGGGGGCAAAACAACTCCAAATTCAGAAATTCCACTTGGGATGGAAAGTAGACAGGCCAAGCTTTCCAATGAGCTATCTTGCACTTGATTTGGACCAGTGGAACCCACTCAAAAGATGCTGCAAAGGTGCACGGACACGAGAGACAGGGGGCGCGGACATGAGAGAAAACTTTGCCAAAAATGACTTTTTGGGTCAAAAAACACTGTTTTGACTATGGTTGATTATTTTTACTTGTAGATGATGGGCAAATGTAATATTTTCATGGCACTTTGATGGATTTTACCTCTCTTTACTCTTCTAGAAGCTTCTTTGATGTAAAAAGTGAAAAATTAATGCATGAATCAGTTAGCTAACTTTTAGAGGCAAGTTGTTGAGCTGGCCTATTATCTAGTGATTGATTTAGAATTTGTTGTAACAGCTCCTAGGAGGCTGAGCTCGACCCCTAGAGCTGGGGAAAGGAGTTGGATCTCCTATATTATGCCTCCTCTTACTCATTCTCAGGGTTGGACTCTAGAGGGAGAAGTGCTATTGTATTATTGACTTGTATTTTCTGCAATTTGAGGAAAAAGGAAGGCCAGGGTTTTGCAGACTTCATTGTGGATTCTTGTGGATTATTATGTTGATGGTGTGCTTCCTACTGTTATTGTAAGTGTGTTTATGTGTTCCATTCCTTAATCTCTTGCTGTTATTTAAACAAAAGAAGTGATAAAGTTTGAATTCATGCATGCCATGCTCAGCTTTCAATTTTGTTTAAATTTTATGTTTTCCACCGTCTAGAGAGGATTCAAATTCATTGTTTGCCCTCTTTAGCTTTTCTCCTTTCCTCCTTGATCATCTCTTTCAACTAAAGGCATCAGCATAGATTCCTACCTTGCCCCAAGGAATCACCTGCAAAAACTGAGCTCAATCCCCGCACCCTGAAATTGCACTCCCTCCAATTGCCACCAAAAAATCCAAAAACTCTAAACCAGTTCCCCATATCAGTTTACTAGCCTAAAATCCTTGTTCCTAATTGGTCAACTCAGCCTATTGACAAAATCCATCGAGTTTTGACCCGAGAGAGCCTTCTCATACCTCGTAGGGCTAGCTACGAGGTGAAATGGTTTGATGTAGCCTTGAGAGTTTGTCTATCTCAGCCTAGGTGAATTCCAAGCGCTAACACATACCACTTATATACTTCAACAAATTTTAAGGCGAGTCTAGAGATATGCCTAGAATTAAAGCTCTTTTTCTAAATTCTTGGGTATAACTTTGAACACTTTGGCCCTCTAATTGGCAAAGAGTTTTCCAACTCATCATTTCTTGTTGCATATAATCTAGAGGATAGAATTTTTTTTTATTGCAGAAGTAAATTCATTCCAAGTAGAAAGAATTTTACCATGTTTCTTCAGATTAGCTTGTGTCTTTCCTTCCCACCACACTTGTGTAGTTCCTCCAAGGCGAAGGCTAGCCAGTTGAATCTTTCTCCTTTCTAATTCAATGTTCTGCACCCTGAAATATACATAAATCTATATAATCTAGTTAACTAGCTTTTCTGCATTTAATTCTCCCTCATAAATTGTCAAATCAAACTTTACATCTAATTTAATCAAAGAAGGTTTCTTCTTTTTCTTTTCAGGGCTAGTTTTATGTGAAGAAGATGATGAAGGTGATGATGGAGTAGATGGTGGAGAAGGTCTCTCTTCTTTTCCTTTGCCTTCTGGATGGGAAACTAGAAGAGGTTCCTTTGTTCCTTTATCTAGTTGAGATGTTGAAGCGCTTTCACCTCAGTCTTTCTTAAATTCCCGATAAATCTCTTTCACCATGGAATGAAGTGCCTTAAAAACTTCCATAAATTGAGATTTTGCTCCCAAGGAATTTTCTTGTGGCATTTTCCTCTGAGGATAGACTCTTCCAATTTCTGGATGGGCCTCAACAAGTTCTCCTTTTTCCCGTCTGAGCTTTGACCTAGTTAGCATTCAAAACAATAGTCCAGCACAAGTTTGTCTAACCTTAACAAACAAAAAACTAAAAGATCTAATACCACTTGATTTGAAAATGAGATCTTAGATTGATATTATGGTATTACAGACTCATGTGCAAGATTTTCCTATATCACTTAGTGCAACGGATCAAAAAGATTGTGAATAATATAGACAATGTGTAGTTAGAGAAACATAACAGACACACACACATAACACAACAAATAATCAAGGAATTCACCCAAAAATCTTGGGCACGTCTCCTGGTCTAGCTTTCAATGGTGACCTCTCTATTATGTCTTCAAGAGTATATTTTTTACAAATGTGAGCTCAAATTGAGTCTCAAGACAAAAATAACAAACAACAAGGTTTTTCTTGAATCCCTCAAGTCTTTATGAGTACATAGACTCTCACTCTCACTCTTTGTCTCTATTTTCTCTTTGTCTGAGCACTGCCTGTCTTATCTCTGTCATTTAGTGGCTTTTAAGCCAATCGACGCTTGTCTATTCATTTTTCCTTTCGAGCTCTCTGGCTCCCGACCTCTGTCAGCTCAAATCCCCTCTAAGCATTAACCAATCATGGTGCAACATCTTCAAGTATGGTGGCTACCTGTTTTGCAATGGAAGGGATCATCGACACGTTGAAATCCCAAAAATATAATTTTCTGTTTACACAGAGAAATACACAGAAATGCTATAAAATCCACCAAACTATCGTTTTTCAGACTTGAAATATTTTGAAATCTTCCCTAGATTCCATCGAGTCTGCATTTAAATTGTTAACGCAAGTCGATAGTCATGCTTTCCTTTGTATTTGGGTTTATAGAGAAAAACCCAAAATACACAGAAAACCTGACAAGGTGGCTTCATATCGGACTTGAAATATTATTGAATCACATTTATAAACCCTTTCAGGTGCGACTATATCCCATTTTTCATATCCTTTCGGGTCTCTGATCAATGACTGCACCGATCGGCCTTATCCGCTATCAGTGCATTGCTATCGCATGATTGTTTTCCTCTTGGCATCACTCCTTATACATTTGCAATGTGATGCATCACAATCACATATCATCGAACCTTTGGGCTGCTGTTAAGACCTTCCCTATGTTATATTAGCGATGTGATATTGCAAGAGTATATCTAGACCATTGATCTATGCGCTTGATCAACGATCCTCATTCAATCGCACCGATCGCTATAATGATTTCCATAAGGCCGCTTCCGATTAAATTCACTTTCCACCTCCAATTGTGATATGCAAATTAGATCTAGATCATTGAACTTCCAGATCCGACAGCTCTTATGTGATATTGCTTAAGCTTCCGATAGACTCAGTTTGTGCCATTTCTTCATGTTTTTCCTATCTGATAGTGTTTTCTGCCATTCTTGAAGGTTTATCCTTTGTGATAATGTTTAGGTATTGAAGACTTAAAGGGTTTTTAGGATCCATTTTGGATCAACACGCACTTAAGGAATGGCAACCCTACCTAATGGGAAGATACTTCAAGGTAAAAGTGGATCAGTCTTAAATATTTTTTAGAACAAATATTATCTTTAGAAGAGCAGCAAAAATGGGTCACAAAGATGTTGGGTTATGACTTTGAAATCATATACAAAAAAAGGGAAGAAAAATGTTGTTGCAGATGCACTTTTAAGAGAGGATGAGGATGTGGATGCATTTCTTTGTCCCATTTCTATTATCCAACTAGATTGGATAAACGAAGCGAGAGATGAATGGAAGAATGATGAAGAAGTGTTGGCACTCATTCAAAAGATACAATAAGATCCCAGTAAATCTGATACATTTAGCGAGAAAAATTATTCGTTATGGTACAAATATCACTTATACCTAGGTAAGAATTCCAAATTCAAACAAGATATTCTTATGGAATTGCACACTTATCCCTTAGGAGGGCACTCAGGATTTTAAAAAAATTACCAAAATGTTAAGAAGGATTTTTTATGGGATGGCCTTCAATAGGATATTCAAAAGTTTGTGGCAGAATGTCTAGTTTGCCAACAAAATAAAGTTGAAACAATTAAGACCCCAAGTCTATTACAACCTTTATCCATTCCAAGCCAACATTGGGATGAGGTTTCAATGGATTTTATCATAGGTTTACCCAAGTCTAAAGGAAAGAGTGTCATCATGGTGGTATTTGAAATACTTACCAAGTATGCACACTTTTGTTGATTATCGGATCCATTTAAAGCCAATATAGTTTCTACTGCATTTATGGAAACAATTCAAAAGCTACAAGGAAACCCAAAGATAATTGTAAGTGACATAGATCCCATTTTCACTGGAATTTTTGACATAATTATTTTCTTGTCATGGTACTCAGTTAGCTCATAGCTCATCTTAGCATCCTCAATCTTATGGGAAAACTAATATAGTAAACAAATTTTTGCAATGATATCTTCATTTCTTTGTCTTTGATAGGCAGACACAATGGGTGAAAATAGTTGCCTTTGACTGAATGGTGGTATAACACTTCCTTCCATACTGCAACAAAAATGACCCCATTTATGGCACTTTATGGATATCATCCACCATCCATGACATTATATTCAAGAGAAAATTCTAAGGTTCAAGTAGTGGAATATCACATCGAGTATCAACAAGAAGTTATCCAAATTTTAAAGTATAACCTCACTTTAGTGCAAAATCAAACAACAGGCAGATCAACATTGCAATGAAAGAAGTTTTTATGTAGGTGACTTGGTATTCCTACGACTACAAACATATAGCAAATGTCCCTCAAGCAACTAAGAAGGATAATAAATTATCACCAAAGTATTATGGTCCATATAAGTTGTTACAAAATATTGGTACCATGGAATACAAAAATGAGCTTCCTGTAGCTTCCAGAATGCACCAAGTTTTCCATGTTTCATGCTTAAATAAGGATATAGGTGAACAGCTCCTAGTACAAACAATATTGCCAAAACTTGATGAGGAAGGAAAACCCGTATTGGAACTTGAATTATTCACAAAAGCAATAACTCGACAACTATGAAATTGATCAATTTTGGAGTATCTCATCAAGTGGAATGACTTACCCACTGATGATTCCACATGGGATGATCATAATTTTATACATAAGCATCTAGAATTTCTAAAGTATTGAGGATAACACTTTTTTCAAGGAGCGGGCCATCTTAAGTCCCTATAATACTAGTGATTCCCCCATTACTATTGTCATTGTAGCCCTTATTGTTATTATTGTGTCTCTATTTTCCCCATATTGTTATTATTGTGCCCCATAGAAGCCCAATATTGTTATTGGTGTGCCCTTATATCATTATTGTTATGTCGGCTTTCATTATATTGTGACCCCTTAGATTTCTATATATAGAAAGGATGTTTTCTCATTTGTATCATCTGAGAATTGTTCATTTGTGTAATGTAAAGCAAGTTGCCCCCTCGAAGAGGTTGATTTTCAAATCGTCAAACTATCTTTCCTATCTTTTTGTGAGTTGGTTTGATAACATATTCATAAGTAGTCAAAGAGCTCTACTATATTTTTGTGCTCTATATACTATCTCTTATCGAGGAGGAGGCAAAGATTTCATGTTTAGGACGTGCTATCACTTAAAACCACAGTTCACCTATGTCCAAAGATTCATATAAAAAAAAAAAATTGGTTTAAGTCAATAGGTTTTTAGGTGTGTCACTTTGAAGTTAGAATTTCAAAAGGTATTGATGTGAGTCCTTGTAAAAAACAGTTAGATACCCTCCCTCATTATGGTTTAAAGTATGTCTTGTCTTGATTGCATCATTTGGATTTTGCGCAGTTTCGCAGCGCGATCTGATTGGCCAATTTAGCTGCGCAATCATTTTTCCACCTTTTCGCAGCATATCATCTAGCAGCCATTTCGTAGCGCAGTTTGTCAATTCATAATTGTCTGCGCTACGAAATCGGGGATTCGGGGTTTTTTGCAGCGCATTTTCTTGAAATGTCAAATCTCGGGAGATGAGTCATTAGGTCCATCCATATTTTGTCAGGTGATGTCTTCTCCAGGTCATGATAGGATTCATTTCGCCATCAGATTTAAGATCACGCACATGGCAATTATTTTAAGAGATCTTATGAGGTATGGTAGTGTCATAATGTTTATTCATGATGCATTAACGTGCATGTTCTATGACGAGTGTTTAAAAAAAAAATGCCAAGAAGCCCGAGTTTTCATTTAAAATAGATCATTGCAAGCGAGCCTGCACTCCAAAGTCGAAGCTGTTCTATGAATTGTAGCTGCTGTTAGTTCTCTGCGTGAAGATATTCTGAGCAAGATGGAGAAAAGAGAACATCGATCTGGAAGGTGCCTAAGAACCGAGCCAGAGGGGCTTGATCTTACACTCAGATATGAAGGTGTAGCACGAGCTTTTAAAGAGGCTAGTTGCTAGAGGTTTTGCGAAAAATTGAGGGGAGGACATACAGAGGTAACGAAAGCCTTTGCATTAAATTTCACTGGCTTGAATTCTAAGGTGTCAATGCTAGAGTTCCGTGTCTCGCAAGCCATTTCTGCTGTCACTGAAATTCCGAGAGGTGGACAAGAATGGTTCAAGAATTTCAAGTTTGACATGACTCCCTGTAAGGAATTTCTGAAGGATCAATATGTAAATGAGGACCTCACCAAAGCTATGCCAAGGAATTATATAAAAGAACATTATGCTCTGCTCCTTACATGCATCTAGAAATACCTCACATGTGAGGGAAGGTACACCAAAGTTTATTCTTATCATTTCGAACTCTTGTTACATTTCATAGGGAAAGCATCAATAGACATCCCTTTCTATTTATTCAGAAGCCTTAGTAAAATGTGCGACAAAGTTCAATTAAAGAAAGATAATTGTGAAACTTCCCTATTCCACCATGGTTTAATAAAGTTGCTGGTGTTAGATAGTTTGCAAAAAATTGGTAGGGATTGGGACTCTTTTATTTTTATGTCCAGTTTCCAAAGCAAAACAGGTCTTACTCCATTGCCAGATAGAGAAAAAGAAAGAAGAATTGAAGAACCTACATTGGCTGAGCTCAAGAAGGAGGTAAAAGACCGAAAGAAGCCCAAAACTAAGTCAAGGAAATCAGAGAAGCCTGTGGTCATAAAAGAGATACCTAAACCATCAACAAAAGAGACACCAAAGTCATCAAAGGAGAAAATCAAGCACCAGAAAGATGCATCAGGGCCAAGTGGAATTGCACAAGCAACAAGAATCAGAACTAGAAGTCAGCTAAGCAAAGAAAAAGGAAAATCAATAGCAGTGGAAGACAGCCCTATGTCAAAGGCTAGTCTAAAGGATTTGCTGGAGGCAATTGATTTCGAACAAGCCACATCAGTGTAGGTTGAGGCAATCCCTATTGGCCTAACCCAGTCATCTCCTGATAGCGCCAAAAAATCAAAAGCCTAAAAAAGGCTAAGGTTTGAGGAGGCTGGTAAGGAATTTATGGTCAAACCCCGAAGGCCAATCACCAGGAGACAAATCCAAGCAGCGGAGCAAGTCCACAAAGATGAGGTAGTTGTCAAGGTAACTGCAACAAAAGAGATTAGACAACTTCCTAAAGCAGAGAAGGCAGAGGAAATCAAAAGAACAATATATACCAGAGGACAGGCCAAAGAAATGGGAAAGCAGATAGCTCAAGCAGAAAAAGCAAAGGAAGTCAAAAAGAAGGATATGAAGAAAAAAGTTCCCATTGTCAAGGAAACTAAAACCTCATCTTCAAAGGAGAAATGGGAGGCAGCTGATGAAGAAATGGCTAATTTAGAGAAACTGTATCAGAAATTGCAGCCATGGAAATCGAACTTGCAAAACTAAAAGCTCAGTTAGGCAAGTTAGCTGCTAAATAAAATTGTAAATTTTTAAGGTCAGATGTTGCTCCAAGTTTTTGTTTATTTTTCTTAAGTTCATTGGTTTTTGAGGCATATATAAAAGGAAGACAAATTAGGAATTTTGGAGTCAAGAGTGAAGTTGTAACAGTCACAAAGTAATTGGTAAATTCATTGAAGACTGTAATTTTGGAAAGAACAGCAGTTTTGTAGCGCGCTACGAAATTGCTGTAGGTGACTGTTTTTAAAGAGAAAAGGAAATTGATGTTGAGGTCAGCAAATTTTGTAAGGGAATGCTTCGAGGGTAGGAAGGAGATCATAAAGGCTGCCAAAACGTTCAAAGGATGACAGGTGTAAGTTTTGTAGCAAAAAGGTGAAACATTTTGTTTTTTGCTAAGTTTTCCTAAACTACTTTATGACTGAAATATTAGGGTTCTGGTAGGGTTACCAAAATTTTGGGTTGAGCACCTGTCCAGTTCACAAAGCATCCAAATTATTAGCCATATGGGGTTATGCATGGTCATCAAAGATATTAAACAGCTTCAAGCACGTTCTTTTGAAAATAAACATGGATAAAAGGCAGGAACCGTGAAAACAGAGTATATATCTTCACCAAATGTTGAGTCATTAGCACAGTTGGAATCCAAGGCAGCCCGTTCAGTGAATGCCTCTCAAATACATTTCAGCCACTACAGAAATAGCACAGGTGTCAAAGATCAAGAGAGAATCATGCACACGAGGAGATAGAATTAGAGTTTGAATAGGAATAGGACTCTATGTATTGAAAGCACAATACTTTTGTATTTAATAAGTTAGTTTAAATATAGATAAGGTAATTAATGATAGGTTTTCGAGCTCCCCTCATGCTGGAGGAGGAGACTCAAGGTAGTTTAGTTTTGTTTCCTATATATAGGAGAAACTCTGATGTAAATGGGGTTGGAGATTTTTATCAAAAACAGAGTTTTCATATTGGCTTATGTAAAGTGTTTTGACAGTAATAGAAAGTATACTTTTTCTTCCCAAGATTCATCTTGTGTTTCAAATGTTCAGAATATATGTGGTTTGGTTTTATTCATCTTGTTTTACAGTTCACTAAACATGCAATCACTCTGAATTCACATAAGTGCTCAGACTTCCTGTGTATGTTTTGTTGAGTTGAAGTTCTTCTTGGTAGATGTTTTGAAAAGTGAGACATTATATGCCTTGGTTTCCATGATTCAGTAGCTGCTTGTTTACTGTAGGAATGTATGACTCCATGAGCCCAATGGGAGAAGCCTTGATTTTGTTGTTCCAACCAGCTTAAACTTCATTCACTTTTTTAAAGAGTTAGCCATCTTTCTT
>APFE031504141.1:0-58383 GCA_000404065.3 Pinus taeda | reverse complement strand
TTATTAATAAACAATTTAAATAAATAAATAAATCACTAACCATTTGATGTATTTTATTTATTTATATATTTTTACCTAATTTGACTTATTTCCAAAAATAATAATAATAAAAATAGTAATAATATTAAAATAATTTGACCAGGTCCTAAGGTCAAAAATTAGCCATTATCAATTTAGCCGTTGGAGTCTCTTCTCACACTATTTAACATGCTAAGCTGGATCTGTTTCTTCAACTTGTCCTGAAGATGAACCACACTAGTTGGTTCGAAACTCGTTGACAAATGTCTCTCTACATGTGATTTACCCTGAAGTTATTCTTTCAACTAATATATTTATTCTTTTAATAATAATAATATAATTAAAAAAATAAAATAATAATTTAGTTATGTTTTATGATATTGTAATTTTGATATGTTTATCAATGTTTACCAATCGTTTAATTTATATGATCATCCTAATTTAATTATAATTAACTAAACACACTTTTCAATACTAAAATCATAGAACCATACATCTTTATAATTCACAGACTCCTTTAATTTATATGATCATCCGAATTTAATTATAATTAACTAAACACAATTTTAAATACTAAAATCATAGAACCATACAACTTTATAATTCACAATACTAAAATCATAGAACCATACAACTTTATAATTCACAGACTTGATTAACTATGGAACCATGGTGCAATTTAAAGACAACAAAAAATTCCTATCAATTTCTTGTTTTAGTATTTCTATATTGTGTTCTTTCATGTGGGCATCATCTTAAATTAACATTTTATTTCCTAAAGAAATTTACTTGTATTTTTATTTCCCTCTTAATTTATCATAAATTAATTAATTATAGTAAATATCATATCAACACATATAATATTAGGTATGTGGTATTTGTTCAGGCCATACATTTTGAGGAGGTGCATGTTTAGGTCATACATATTGAATCAGGTGGCAAACCATTCAATTTTTCATCGTAGTCATCCAAAGAGTTGGAAACCAAAGATTCCAGTGACACTAAGGGGAAGAAAAATTCGAAGGGGAAGAAATCAACCATTGTTCAGAAGGAAAGACCGACCTGTTCTCATTTCGAGAGAATCGGTAATGATGAATTGAAGTGCTAGAAACTTTATCTAGAAATTAAGCCCAAAAGGTTCCTTAAGGAGAAGAATAAAAAGAAGGCAATTGCAGTAGTCTAGCAAGATCTAGGTTTAGATTCAGGTGATGAAAGGAGGATAACCATCATGGTTATGATAGGTAAAACCTCCAACATTAGTTCAAGATCGAAAACTATTGCATATTCATCTAACATAAATCCTCCACATGAGGATAAGAGAGTTGATTTGTTTAACATAAGGATAACTTTTAAGCATACAAAGATAGATACAATGTTTGATAGTGGATCAGAGGCGAATCTAATCTCTGAATATTTAGTTAAAAGTTTGCATTTGAAAAGACAAAATCATCGAAGACCTTACCCATTAGGATGGCTAATCAATGGAAACATCATGTAATAAATGAAGAAAAAGTGATTCAAACAAATCAATAGCTAAATCAATACTTTCAAAGACAAACTAAGTTGCAGCAAATTCACTTAGTAAATAGGAAGTAGAAAAGTATGTCAATTCAAGTAGCTAGCTTGATATCAAGTATATCTTTGATTGTCTCTATCATTCTGAAAAATAGATTCCTTATACATATTGACGTTATTAAACATCATCCAGTAGAGACTATTTTCAAATATTGTGAATCACTAACTCATGGATCTTAGTGGAAAGAAATCAATTTCCATGTTGATAACAGGTTGCTTTCACATCATCGTAAGTTGTTCATACCGCAGATGGATGAAACAGGTCACTCACTCAAAATGTTCCATGGTCAACATCATCACAATCATCATTTGCAAGTGATTGATCAAATGTATTGGTATATTGTCACGTCAAGCTGGAAAGAGAGGGAGTTCTGCCCTCATCGACTAATTTTTTAGTCAAACTTTTGTGGTCCAAAAGCTTTCAAGTGGAGAGGAAGTATCGAGGAGAATTCCATTGATTCAGTTGCACAAGTGTTCAAGTGTCATTGTGAGTATTTAGTGTTGTCGTCAATTCTGTTAAGATTCGACAGTTTGACAATGCTGATTATGGATTAGGTTGTTCAGGTAATGTTTATCGTATATATGGGGTTGAGTGGATATGGGTTTGTACCTAGCTGTCGACTTGTGTCCATCAACAGTTCCGCTAGGATGGGTCGATAACATGTGTCGTGTCGTTGCCTCACAGATTGATCATCATTATGGGTTGTCATCCACTTTGCAGGGTTTGATATGATTTGTCGACATAGCTTATCGTCCTATGATTACATTACATGAATGCCATTTATTTATTTACTTGCTAGGAGGCGATGAGAACCTAAGGTAAAAGCAAGCAGACCACATTAGTGATGTGCATGTGCTCCTGGTGAGATTTAATAACACAAAATATGAGACCAGGGAGATTAAGCATGCGGGATAGGACGAAGGCGATGGGCATGGGGAGGTGGAGATGGAGGGCAGTGAGAAGGGGGCACAGGGTAGCCCGGCTTGTGGCACCCGGATGCAGCCTTTGTCGACCCTTCTGCCAATCTTCCAGAACCTACTTCTTCATTAGACTTAGCGGCAGCAGCTTCAGCTTCAGCTCCAGCGTGTGTCACAAGAATCGTCGAAGTTAACAACAGCATTGCTACTATTGATATCCAGCACAACCGCGCCATTTCGCTCTTCTTGGATTTCATGGCCATGGCCATCTTGTTGATATAAAGTGAAAATAAAATGATGAATTCTAACTCTACTTGCAGAATGTATAAAAGAATCGATAATAGAAAAAGGAATTGCGAATTGCGTTTTGGAATTGTAGTGCGATGGATGGATCTTACTTATAGACAACACACCGGCATGGCATGGAGGGTTTACAATCGGTCGAAGGAATTCAGTGAAACTCAACGCGAAATCGTGTCAAAGCGAAACCCGACTTTCTCACTCTCCGTTACGGTCAACATCTACTTGTGCGTGACACTTGTTTTGCACAATCACCCCATCTCTCAAATCTGTTACATGAATCCCCAGTATTTGATTTTGCGTGTTAATCTTTGACTCTTGAAATTTAGAATCTGATTTCAACTTGCACGATGATGGAATCCTTGTTGCCGGGAATGAAAAGAAGTGCGGGCCAATTCAAATTTAATTTATTCTAAAGGCCCTCCTCGTAATTTCTTAACTAGTTTTTCTTATCCAATTTCTTAACTCGTTTTCTTATCCAATGTTGTTTTATTTTTTATTTTTATATTAAATTATTCTTACTATATTATATCAATTATATTTTATAGTTAATCTCTAATGAATAAATGCTATTATTATTATCTATTATTTAATAAATGTTATTTTGGTAGGTAAGCACCCATGAGAATTTGAACGAGTGACCTATCACAAGGAGTGCCTTAACATTGCACCCTTTTACAGTCAATCCAAAGCCCCATAGGCTTATCATCTTGGGGTACTAGCTAGCTTGGAAATTTGGAAATTGATGGTTTGTGAATGTAGGTATGGATGTTTTATTGAATGTGATGGTTCTCTCACGAGGATGTTTTTTTAAGATGCAATGAACCCGTAACTTTGACTTGTTCTCTTGACAAGAGTAAAGACATTCTTTGTCGAAATGGGTGAAGAGCTCAGTGAGTATTGTCTTTATTGGGAATTGAAGTGATGTTGTTTAGTAAAATGACTATATCAACAAGATTTAGTTGTTTCATATGCATTTAACTTAAAAGCATCACCCCACCTTTCTCAGACTTTGGTGATACTCTCTTTTTGGGTGCTTTTTTTTTATGGGAAAAGGAACGTTAAGGTAATGAGTTTTCCACATCGGTTCATCATGCCAATTTGCATAGTTTTGAGATATCATAGTTGTAATCATTCATATATATATATATATATATATAGTTACAAATTAGTTATCAGAAAATAATAAAAAGGATACATATTCGTAGTGTCTTTATAATTATACATAAAAGCTTGCATTTGGAGAGTCTCATAACAATACATGGAGAAAATGTATTGAATGTGATCTTTCTAACCACTGAGTATAGTACCACAATGGTATATTATACATGTTTCATCAAAGGTACGACAATGTTCATTACTGATATGCTTCTAAGCCAAAAACATCGAACCCCCAAAGAAGCCATTTATTTAAACATTTCCTGGACTATTTCCGAAACCTTATATATAGGGGTATAGTCTTTTTGCAATCAACTTACCATTTAAGTTTTTAAATGCATTCATGCTTTTCCACATAGAAGGATTAACTTCAGTGTGTAATATCTCTTGGTCCACTTCTCTCAAAGCCTGTTTTTTTGGATAATGCTAGTTACATAAACAATTTGAAGATATTTAGTAATATAAAAAGGGATTCTATACTTCATAAAAAGAAACAAGTATCAACACAACCATCAATGCAAACTACACTACTACATGAGGGATGAACAAATATTGGTAATATGCCATTACAATATACCTAAGGAAACGAAAACATTGTTTTGCAGCAATTTGCAATGAGAACATTGTATGGTATGTTGGTATGTTGAATACAAATGCAAGCACTACCAAAAGCATCAGAGAGATCGTCCAAAGTGTTACCCACTTCGAAAACCAGGCCCCTCATATGATAATCAAGAAGCTCCAAGATATTGTCCCCACCTTCTCGGACTTCCATGGTACTCCTTTTGTGGGTGCGAGAAAGAACTTTAAGATAATAATCTTTCCACATTGATTCATCACGTCAAATTGTACAATTTTAGGATATCACAATTGTAATCATATCTCTAGAGTTCAAAATAAGTTATTGAATAAATAAATTTAAAATGATGAATTATTTAACCTTTTATTTATGTTCAAAAGTTGCACCAAAACAGTTTCAATGAGTAAAAAGTCACATGTTGCAACTAAAATAGTGTACTTAAGTGGAAGTGTAGATGGTTTATAGTTGCAAAACATTTGAGGCTGTTGTAACCAAGACGAAAAATTGGATTTCCAGCCTCAAAAACCAAATGCAATGGTAACGATAAGCTATCATGGTAAATACATTGGGGAAAGCATTCCAATACTATAGGCATAGTTACCACATGCCGCTATTCAATTGGATTCACCTGTAGTATAGAAAAGCATAACATCAGAAGTGCATCAATGAACAATAAAAAACCCCAAACACTACATGAAAAGGTGTTGTCATAATCGCTATTTCTATTTAAATTTATGGAACATACATTTGGACTGTCAAAGCCATGAAGCATCTCTTTCTGCCCTACTTTGGTGAAGTTGAATTTACTAGGGTCGAAGCCCTGCAAGACCTTCTACACTTGAAATTCAGTAGGACAATTCTTAAGATGATGTCCTTCATTCAGTTGAGCAATGAGACCATATTCATCTGGGATGATCTACAATTTATTACGCCTGCATAGTGTGTGGATAGAATCCATGTTAAAACGTGTCCTTAAAAACATCACCCCAAAAGGAATAACCAAACTAATGTATGTTCAATAGGAAATTTCAAGAATTTGCATAAAATTTTGCACTTTGAAATTTTATATGTTCCTACAATTTTCCATACTTTCAATGGGGATGCAATATTTTTACTATGTATTAGGTTCCTGCATCCAAAAATATTCCAACAATTCTTAGTAACTCTCACAATAGCTAAACTGTTTATTTACATAGCAATGAATATAAAAGTTGAAAAAGTGAGGGTATTGATTTAAATCCTGCAAAGGAGTGGGATGCCTATTTGAAAAATAAAGAAAATAAGGGTATTAGTCTCACCTCGTAAAACCCAATAGAATTCCACAGAAGACTGACATTCATGCGAATAATGGAGAAATTGGCACAAATCACAAATTTTACAAGCTCAAAGAAATGTAAATGGGAAGGCTAGATATAACCCATAAAATGAAGAATAATTTTCATTAGTATGGTCATTCCAAAATGTAATTCTATCAATGTAGTAGCTGCATAGAAAGAAAAGAAGAACTCCACTTCATAGATTAGAGAACTCACCCATCTAACACATATTCTTCCCGTTCCCCTAAATTATGGGTAATGTTGTGACCTAGAATAGAAATAAATGCAAATCACTCAAAATCTCTCTTTCTCTCTCTCTCTCTCTCTCACACGCACTCTCTCTCTTAGATGTATATGTATTAGAATTTCGCATCAAATAAAAGGTTTCGAGATTAATGATTTGTAAACAACAAAAGTAAAAAATCAAAAGAAGTCATCTAACCAAAGAATAAGTATCAATAAACTTTAAAATTACTAATGCTTCAATATGATAAAATTAAATAATAGGAGATCCTCTACATTAAGACGAGATGTTTGTCTTACATATAAATTCTTTGATAGTAATTTATAAGCTTGATATAGATTCTCAATAACCTCTGTTGCTATTTATGCTTACATTTATGGAAAGAAGATTTGGACTTTCAAAGATAAGGAATTTTTCCAGGTACTGAATTTGTTTTTTGCTCACTTTCTTCAAAATGTAGAAACACCTCTTCCTCACCTACTTTGGTGAAGTTGAATTTACTAGGGTTGAAGCCCTAAAGCACCTCATCCACTAAAAATTCGATAGGACATTTCTTAATATGAGACCATTCATTTAGTTGAGAAATGGGACCATATTTTATTGGGATGATCTGGAATTTAATACCCCCACAGAGTTTGTGGATACAATACATGTCGAAACATGTCCTTAAAAACATCACCCAAAAAGGCAATACCCAAATTAATCTATGTTGAATAGGAAATTTCAAAAATTTGCATCACATTTTGCACATTGAAATTTTATATGTTCATGCTGTTTTCCATACTTTCAAAATTTTTAGTATGTATTCGGTTCCATATTTAAAAATACCAACAATTCTAAGTAACTTTGACAACATCGCAACAGTTTATTTACATACAAATGAACAAAGAAGGCGAGAAAGTGAATGTCTTGATTTAAATCCTACAAAGGAGTGGGATACTTGTTTGAAAAATAGGGAAAACAAGTCTATCAATCTCACCTAGTAAAAATAAACATAATTCCACATGAGACTCACATTCATGCTAACAATGGATAAATTCGAACAGATCATAAATGTTGCAAGCTCAGAGAAAGGTAAATGGGAAGGCTAGATATGTGCCATATAATGAAAATAATTGGCTTCATTATGGTCATTCGAAAATATCAGTCTGTAAATATAGTAGCTGCATAGAAAAAAAACAAGAACTCCACTTCATAGATAAGAGAATTCACCCATCTAACACATATTCTTACCACTCCCCCAAATTATGAGTAGTGAAAGAAAACAAGAACTCCACTTCATAGATCAGAGAATTCACACATCTAACATATATTCTTCCCGCTTCCCCAAATTATGAGTAGTGTTGTGACCTAGAATAGAAATAAATGCATATAACTCAAACTCCCTCTCTTTGACATAGAAATACATATGTATAATAATTCCACCTGAAAGAAAAGGTTTTGAGATTAATGGTTTGTACCAAAAAAAAATTATAAATAAAATTGAATCAATGAATATTACAACATGTTTTTTTTAAAAATGTATTTATGTTTAATTAATATATTTATTATTTTTATAATAATAATAATAATTAAAAAATAAAATAATAATTTAGCTATGTTTTTTGATATTGAGATGTATATGAAGATGTAATGATACGTTTATCAATGTTTACCAATCATTTAATTTATATGGTCATCTTAATTTAATTATAATTAACTAAACACACTTTTCAGTACTAAAATCATAGAACCGTACATCTTTATAATTCACAGACATGTTTACTTTATATGATCATCCAAATTTAATTATAATTAACAAAACACACTTTTCAATACTAAAATCATAGAACCATACAACTTTATAATTCACAGACTTGATTACCTACGGAACCATGGGGCAATTTGAAGAAAACAAAAAATTCCTATCAATTTCTTGTTTTAGTATTTCTATATTGTATTCTTTCATGTGGGCATGATCTTAAATTAACCTTTTATTTCCTAAAGAAATTTACTTGTATTTTTATTTCCCTCTTAATTTATATTCAATTAATTAATTATAGAAAATATCATATCATTACATATAATATTAGGTATGTCTATTTATGTGGTATTGGCCCATGGTAATATAAGAGAGTTATTTAGAAGTTAAGAATTTCCATGATAAGGTGAATAAATGAATTTTGTTACATATTTCTTTAAATGTATTTATATTTAACTAATATATTTACTCTTTTAATAATAATAATAATAGTAATTTGAAAATAAAATCACAAGTTAGTCAATTTTTATATTAAGATGCAAAATGGAAATTTATGTTTGATATGTTTATCAATGTTTACCAAGCTTTTAGTTTATATGATTATTCTAATTTAATTATAATTAACTCACCATACTTTAAAATACTAAACATAGAATCATATATCTTTATAATTCGCATACTCCATTACCTATAGAAGTATGTGGCTATTTTAAAACTAAAAATGATTTCTTATCAATTTTGATTTCTTGTTTTAGTCCCTGTGTATTATATTATTTCATGTGCACATAGTCTTCAATTAACCATTTATTTCCTAAAGAAATTTACATGTATTTTTCCCCTCTTAATTTATCTTAAATTAATTAATTAAAGAAAATATCATATCAACACATATAATATTAGGCATGTGGTATTGATAAGTAGTGGTATGGGCCCATGGTATTATAAAAAAAGATATTTACAAGTCAATAATTTCTATGATAAATTGAATCAATAAATATTATTACGGTTTTTTTAAATTTATTTATGTTTAACTAATATATTTAGCTTTTAATAATAATAACAATAATTAAAAATCACAATTTAGTTAATTTTTATGATATTGAGATATATAATAAAAACATATTTTTGATATATTTATCAATATTTATCAACCATATAATTTATATAATTATTCTAATTTAATTATAATCAACTCAATACACTTTTAAATATTAAAAAATAAAACCATACATCTTTATAATTCACAAATTTGATTACCTATAAAATCTTGGTACATTTTAAATATAAATATCTTTTTCTATCGACCTTTTGTTTTAGTATTTATGCATTGAAACTTTAGTCACTCCTGTTATCCTATATGGCTGTGAAGTTTGGGGCTGCAACATCTCGAGAGAATCATGGAGGAAGATTGAGAAAATACAGAAGCGTTTTATAACTTATAACATAAAAATTAAAAGTAATACACCATATCCTATTCTCCTTATAGAAGCAGGTCTTTCCTCTATTGAGAGCCTAGCTATGCTCAGGTTTCTGATATACAAGCACAAGGTCAATAACATAGACAATCATAGACTTCCTAAGCTAGCTTTAAATTCCAGCCAAAATCACCTAAGGCTTAACCGAGGATGGCATAAGGACACAAGGGCCTGGTTAAACTATTCGGAGATCAATGAGAACGATGCTTTGCAAAACATAAATAACATTAAAGATATTGTTACTTCTAAGTTCAAAGAGCAATTATGGTGTGAGAAAGATTTAGCGTCTAAAAGAAAATTAAGTTATTGTAAGAAGGTCATCAACCCCACCCTTGAAGATCAAAAGTATCTCTCTATTCTAACTAGCTCAAAAAAGAAAATTAATATAGCAAAGATTAGAACGAATTGTCATGAGCTCCATAGTGAAACTAGCCGCTGGGTAGTTCCTAAAACGCCATGGATAGAAAGGATCTGCCATATTTGTGAGAATAGGAGCATCGAGGATGAAAACCACTTCCTCTTAGAGTGCCCTGCATACAACCACATTAGATCTCAATTTCACAACCTTTGTTACAATACTGACCTTCCTAGCCTTTTACAATGCCAAAATTATAGTGATCTCGGGAGACTTCTCTCCAAGCTTTTTGAGCATAGGAATAAAATCTTAAATCAAAATAAATAATTTGTCTTTTTAGGTCCGATAGATCATTATTTGGTCTCAGCGCACGTTAACCATCATCATCATCATCATAAAATTGAATTATTGGATTGGAATTTAAATAAAAGACAACCTCTAATTAAATGCATATCCATTTTTTACTATGATGGCATTGCCACTCTCAGCCAGATATAACAACCAACTATTCGAACAATTATAATTAAAACCATCACTTCATTTCTGCGATTCTGTTTGCACCATGATAATTCATAACCGGTCAAATTATTTATTTAACAATAAGAATATATAACATTATTCCCAAGTTCATTGAATCATCAGTATATGGGATCTATCAACTTTCTATT
The DNA here is from genome assembly GCA_000404065.3 of Pinus taeda. Lineage (NCBI taxonomy): Eukaryota > Viridiplantae > Streptophyta > Pinopsida > Pinales > Pinaceae > Pinus > Pinus taeda. The sequence continues at coordinate 48,035 of APFE031504141.1, read as the reverse complement.
GTAATCTATCACTGTGAATATACGATTGATTGATATAGGAATCAACCATGTACCTCAACATTTATATTTATAAAAATAAGGTTGATTAATTAAATATTGTTAAACCTTTTTTTTGAACGGACAATCAACATGCAAGAGTTATTCATAGATTCTAAGCAGTAGCAACATGCATAAAAACAACTTCGAGATACAGTGAAATAGTATTTACAATTTTAGCAGAGAAATCTTTGAAGATGTCCCTAAACCAGGACTATAATATACGATTGAATGATATAGGAATCAACCATGTACCTCAACATTTATATATAAAATAAGGTTGATTAATTAAAAATTGTTAAACCTTTTTGAACAGACAATCAACATGCAAGAGTTATTCATAGATTTTAAGCAGTAGCAACATGAATAAAAAAAACTTCGAGATACAGTGAAATAGTATTTACAATTTTAGCAGGGAAATCTTTGAAGATGTCCCTAAACCAGGACTATATAATCTTTGAAGCGTATTCATTTGTGAGTTGGAGACAATCTAATACATCTAATTCAACTTAAGAGGATAGCCACACTATCATATCATTTAGTATTGATTTTTCATATTAATTTATTTTCTATATATGTATATATAAAATTGCAGTTATGTTGAAAATTGAAGGCAGGGTTTAAAATTTAATTTGTTTTTTATAGAAATAATAAATTTAATTCTTGAAAAAGTGATAAAATTGTAGTTATGTTGAAAATTGAAGGCAGGGTTTAAAATTTAATTTGTTTTTTATAGAAATAATAAATTTAATTCTTGAAAAAGTGATTGGGTACATTATGCACTCCTAAATATTAAGTCACTAATTCAATTCTCCACCTTATTTGAGTGTTATTCTTAAACATAACCCTAATATACTATATCCTCCAGCTTTAAAAACAAAAAATTCTCATTGTATTGAACATATGAATAATTTGATTCTTAATATTACTATTACTCTTCAATGTAGTATTGATTAGAGAGATTTCAGAGTTAAATATAGTATTCATTAGAGAGATTTCAGAGTTAACCGTAAGGCAAAAGTATTGATCTTGGGAATATAAGATCACCTGAACAGACATGCATGGATACCATGTCTCCGTTAAAAAGTACATAGGTTATAATTTCCAATGCATGAAAGGATGTACCTGGTATTGGGAGTCAAAGCTTCAACGACAGAAAAAGATGTGTGAAATGTTCGTAATAATGTGCAACCTGGAGATGCAACTACTGTACGGTCCTTAGCTACAATCAGTATGCGTTAGGCTCTGGGTCAGTATGTGCCTTAAGCTGCAACTACAGTTTCACGTGGCCACAACTGGTTTGAGCTTTGGAGCTCTACACCGTAGCTGATAATTTGTACGACTCAACGGATAGATTTTTTATTATTTCACAATACATTACGACAATTGTTAGGTGGATCAAATCAAGTAATAGTAACTAGAGCCACTATAATATATTTATAACCATCAAGTGAGAAGTATTAAACAAGAATAAGCTAGAGAAATTAAATAGGTTACATAGCATATACCACCAGGTTATATAAATCTACGAGTGTACATCGCAATTGTATTATCTACGTCAAAGACCACGACAGATATATAAATTTTAGCAAGGGTACTACAGTAACAGAATGTGGATACACCACTGATCCTTCATAGAGGGCGTACACACAGAACCTTGATTCCTGAACACCTACTATATTGGCTGCTGTTTTGATGGCACAGTTATACTGCTAAATGTTCTTATCAACACCTTTTTCTTTATCGGCATGTACTATGGATGGATACTATTTATATATACCAGTTTTATTCGGATGTATTTTATTTTTTGAACAGTTACGAATGGTTGCTCACAGGACTTAACAGTCATTTTTTCCAGACAGGTTTTTTGGACCAAGCCACTATATGGCTGATTTTTGAAGTGCAGTTCATGCACATATAGAATGTAATTTTCACCCTTATGAATGAAAGTTACAAAAAAGACAGAACGTGGATACATTATTGGTACCATGCCATTGTATTGGTTTTTAGAGTTCTACCAGCTCAAAACAATTTGACGGAAGATTATTTCATTACCTTATAAGTAGTATTTCGATTCAGTCTGTAGGATTGATGTTATAAACTATCAAAATAAGTACACAAGGGTTCGATTCATTAATAGTTAATTGCATTGGTGAATATTAAGCGAGCTTATAATATACATGGGTAGGCTATTTACACAGAAATGACAAGGCTGTTATATAAATTCAAGAGAACATACCAGTATTAGGCAAACAATATATTTGGCTCTCATTCAAAATTTCCAGCCTACAAATAATTTGTAAGATTATAAAACTAATCTGCATCATATTATGTACACGCAAGGAGATCCGGATTTGAGCTTGCCTCCAATGGTCTGAATTTGTGCAGACCATTTTTTTTCAAGCTAATTCCAATCGTAGAATGTGGAATCCCTTCTTTTCTCAAAAAGTTATAATCTACTGTGTAAAAAATCACCTGCCTTGGAGGTCTTAATAGGCAACCCCTTTGGATTGCCCTGCACATCATGTTTCTGATATGTACCCTGTTTGAAAGCAAGCTCAGCACCCTTTTCAGCTACAAATTTTGCAAAACGAGAACCTTTCTGCACACTATCCAACACCCTTTTCTCATTTTTCAGAGCATCTGGTAAAAATGGCATAGATGGGGATGACCTTGGAGGAGTTGGAGGTACCAATGCCCACACTTCAGAGAGTAAGTCATTTGGTTTATTGATATTATGTAATATGGATAACTCCTGCATGTCTGCAAAAGTCACAAATTAAAAGTTATTAATACTTCACTACAACAATACTTACGGTTCTACAAATTCTTTGCTAGTTAATCAATTTTGAAGCTATAGAATTACAGACTTCAAGTTGATGCAGCTATTTGAAGTAGATCTTTTTCTGGAATATCTGCATTGGAGCATTTTTAAAGTCTAACATTTTAGACCACTCTTCTTGACCATTCTTCAGGATTCCAAAAGTTCAATATTAATAACACTGAAGAAGAGTGACCCAAAATGTTGATCTTAAAAATACTTCACTGAATATATTCCAGAAAAAACACTCCTACTAGCTACAGAATTGGTAACAAATACTTACTTCCAGTAGCAAATTGAAAAATTGGCTTAAGCACTGCACAAGGTATGCTGAAATTCAGATGAGGTATAACTGTTCCTCCACTATGTCTGGCATTACTATCAAATATGAAAGAAACATACCAATCTTTTCAGTATAAAATGTACATATATAAAACATCTATCCACAGTTTCCTACCAATGTATTCTGCTATCAACCAGAGTGAATTTAGACGAGTAAATATATACCTTGTCACTAACCCAATCATTCTGCCTTGTGCATTGACTACCACACCACCACTGCCACCAGGATGTACTGCAGCTGTTGTCTCAAGCATTGCTGGGTACACTGAACCAACCTCATCAGACATACGTGACTTTCTAGTATTGACAACTCTGGCTACGACTCCGGCACTGACCGAGGGGCATAGGTCTACAGAACAGACAATAACAGTCAAATAAGCTTCAAATTTGTAATGCTGTTTACGTATCATATAAAAGTAGAGAAATTAAGAAGCCAAATTAAGCTCTAACCTGAACGGGGCCCAAACAGACCATGTCCAATTACAAATGCCTTGGAACCTGGACACGGGCTCTTTATTTCAGGAACAATAGGGCACAACTGATTTGGAATCAATTCAATCTGTAACAAGGCAACATCCAAAGGCCCTTTGGAGACATATACAACCCTAGCATCAGACCAAGAACGAGGGTGTAAATGATCCAGCCTTACACGAATTCTTCTGTAGCTTTTGTAACTCAAATCCAAGGTTGGACGTGTAATGAGTTTGTCACTAGGAAAAACATTCTCAATACATTCATTGGTGGAAATTGCCATGGGTGATGAATTGTTGATTTCATTCTCTTGCTGATCATTACATGCACCAGTCACTAGCTGTGATCTGGATATGTCAGAAAAGCTTGTAAATCTTTGTTGTTTACCATTGTCATACTTATTATGAACTGGTGTTTTTCCAAATCGCCATGGCTCCAAAAGATGAGCATTAGTCAGTATAAGACCTTTTTCATTTAGTACAATACCGGATGCCCATGCTCCATCACCTACAGTGACAAGTACAATTGATGCCATGGCATGATCAACTGGAGATGAAGCACTTGGCAATGTTGATGCACAGAATTGACTCTCCTCTAGCTCACTGCTACAAGAACCCACAGGAAATTGATTGCTCGCCATCTCAACAAGTGGTGAACCAAGGTGTACAGTATTATCTGGCTTTTCTAACTTTCGTGGAAGCATTAACCGCAATTCACCTAGGGCAGGTACTAAAGCTTCCCATGTTATTACAAGCTGCCATCAAAAATCTGACACATAAGTTATTTTATTGAACTATGACACCAAACTTCAAAGACAATGTTTGTTTTCAGCTTGCTAACGTTAAAAAATCTAAAGCCAGTAAGCTAATGGCCCTAATATTAACAAACGGAAATGGTAATAATTTGCATACATGCAAACTTGGGCTATTACCAATCTCTTGACATCCAAATTATTCCTAATGGAAATAATTGATCATCTTCGGTTAACTAACTAATCGTCACTGAGTAACCCTTGTTTGGAATAGAATATTTATTTAAATGTATATAAGATCAACTCTTAAGTGCAGAAGACTCTGGCCTAACAGAGAGGTACCACTATTCCAGCGTTAACTGGGCCAAGGCAGCCAACATTTCAGACATACATCATAAACAAGCAAACTCTAAACCAGTAAGTTAAAAATAAGGAAGGTGAATCAATCTATACAATTGTTTCACTATGGGTTATTCCTTATTTGTCATCCTGCAAAATACTAACTCTATGCTTACAAAAACTGTTATTTAGGCATATACATACAACTATCATAATTTTCCAATGATTTTCCAACTTGCTAGTTACCTGAACTTCTGCCCCACCACCACGTTGTCGTAGAGGTCTTGTCAGGATGCCAACAAGACTTGCTCGGTCACTAAAAACAGGGCCACCTTCCATTCCTGGATCATATGGGCACAGAGATAGTTTAGTAATGAAAGGCTGATTCATTAGTCAGCATATGATTCAGATTCAATAGCGACCATATCTCACCAGGTAGGCAGCGAATATCAGCCATCAATAGTGTAGGTTGGCTAGATGCAGGAGGCCATGAATTAGCAACAATGCCCGCTGAAATGCTGCTAGTTGGTGTGAGTTAATACTCAGAAAGCTAAGAAATGGAATGAAAACTACATGTATCTCACAAGTATGTAAATACTAAGAAATGTAATGGCATGCTGTAACTTAGAGGAAAAGGGATGGAAAGAAAGAAAACAAACCTGTTATAAAAATGCAACGGAGACAAGGCTCCAAATGGGGAACCTATTACGAAGAGAAAATCCCCTCTCTTTCTAGGCTCCGAGATGGTTATTTCAGACATAGTCTGCATCAACATGAACCAACTTAACATGCAAATAAAAAGATGCTGAATTGAAACTAGTTACATGGAAACACCAAAGAATAATGAAAAATTGCAAACATAACTAAATAACTACCAGTTATTACTAACATAAAAATAACTGTCAAAGATTCAAATATTCTCACAATTCTTCTTGGACAAACTAATGAAAAAATGCTGGGAGCCTTCAATACAACATTCTTAACACTGATTCCTAACCAAAATAATCCTAAAACCTTTAAGAAATTTAGACTCATCTCTTTATACAATTGCATATACAAAATAATCTCCAAGTTTATTGCCAGATATTGAAAAGTGTTTTCTCAAATAAAATCTCAGGAGAACAATTTGGATTATTAGAGGAAGATGAGGCAAAGTTGGGGTAGCACAAGAATGCATCAATTCAATGAAGGTTAGAAATCAAAGATCGATGGTGATAAATGTAGACCTGTTCAAAGCCTATGACAAGGTAAGTTGGATTTACATTAAAGTCATTTTTTTACATCTAGGTTTTTGTAACCAATTTGTTGTCTAAATAATGAGTTGCATTTCCTCAGTATCTTTTGTTATTTTATTAAATGAAGCGGCAATCCCTTTCTTCAAATTAGGGAGGGGCATCAAACAATGATGTCCCCTGTCCCCTCTTCTCTTTCTTCTTGTAGCTGAAGGCTTAAATAGGCTACATAAACAAATAGAAGGAAATGGTAGTGTTATTGTACAAATTAGCGCACTTGCAAAGGTCTGGCAAGGAGCTAGAACAGCACCACATAGGACAAGTGCCAACTATCACCTAGGCACGAGTCCCCACTCTTTAGGCCAACTCCTAAAATGCCACGGGAGGCTTCCCTACACGATCAAAACACTCCACCACAAGATTAGTAGATCAATGCTTACAAATCTCTATCAGGGAATGGAGTCTAGGAGTTAATTTAGATGATTGCGAATCTGAAAATGATATTCTACAGCAGTAAATTGTAGACCAGCAATCTAATCACTCAATAAAACAGTCAAATAAGCCTCGTAAATGCACCAAATTGAGTGTAAGACAGCCCTTACCAATTAGGAGATAATTACCCTTCATATATTATTGTAAACAATGCTTTTGCTTGTTGTTCTGGGCCTGTAAGTCTGATTTTCTGCAGAAAAACGCAGGACCAGCATGCTAGGTCCCAATTCAGAGCAACCCAAGAGCCTAAAAATGTGCAAAAAAAACTTGGCTATGGGTTGGAACTTGGAGGTGATAGTACTCTGAAATACCTTTCTAATGAGCCTACAAGCACCTTAAAACACTAAGTATTCCCCAAGATATTCAAATAAGAAAATAAACACTTAGTTTTGGGGTCAAATCCCCACTAGGGTAATAACCAAATTTTATTCCTTGTTTCCCCCGAGGGGGCAGCTCAATTGGTGATCACCGTAATATGAAGTCTTTGTGAAGTGTGTTGTTTGAGGTTCAAATCCCCCACTTGAAAGCCTTGAGAGTCATGCATGGAGGCGTGCATGGAGGTGCACATGGGTTCACCCAGAGGTTTAGTAGCAGCGGTCGAAATCGACCCCATGTCATGAGAATACAAGCCCGGCTCAATTGCCAATTCCTCTAGACAACAAAATAGAAAGAATAGAATAGTTAATCCACAAGTTGAAGACAAAGTGTTTGCAACAAAGAAGCTCTTATTATGGAATTATGATCTCACATTTTCATGGCATGGTTTGCTAAGGAGAGAATGCTCTAAATTTATAAATGAGGCTCTTAACAATAATCTTCCTTAGATCCACAAATTTAGGTGGCTTCTCATCCACAAAATCCTAGGAGAATAAGTCAAATATTTAATTTCATATTACAATGCTTAAAACAATAAAACCCTCACAAAAGGAGGTAGACATCCCATCTCACATGTATCTCACAAGTATGTAAATACTAAGAAATGTAATTAAGTGTTGTAACTTGGGGGAAAATGGATGTAAATAAAGAAAGCAAACCGATTATAAAAATGCAATGAAGATAAGGTTCCAAATGGGGAACTTATTACTCAAAGAAAATCACCTCTTTCCAGGCTTCGTATCTGAGTTGCACAAAACTCCAAAACTTTTAGAAGTTTCTGAAACGACTATGGCCCGAAACACGACCCCCGGAAAATGGAAACATTTGGCAAAAATGCCATATATATATATATATATATATATATATATATATATATATAGAGAGAATAGAGATAGAGAGAGAGAGAGAAGAGAGAGAGAGTTAATAACACATTATCTTGCAAGAAAAGAAAGAATGAGACATACAAATGATGTTTTAGAAGGAAATCCAAATTTATATTAACTCCAATAGATGATTACATGATGCAAAAATCCAAAATTAGCCTTTATAGATGAGGATTTACATCGAAGGCTCAAAAATCAGAATTTATACGTGAGGTTATATGTGTTAAAACTAAAAAAAAAAAACATGAGTTAAAGACAATTAATGGCTACATTAACATATCATTACTAATAGAAATCCTCATAGCCATCAACAAGGATAGAACAAGATGCTTGTTCAGCGAAAGAGGCAACTCTGCTAGTACTTCCACTTGCACTTGCATCACCACTGGACATTCTACATCCACATCCCAATCTCTATGAGGTCCACTTGTATATTCTTCACCCCTACGAGACACAAGGCATACATTCGAATGCACATATGCAAGGTCCTCTGCCTTCTACAATCCCATCCTGTCGTGCTTCACGCTATGAATGAAACTGTAGGTGCTCCAATTCTATTTTGTTGATGATTGAGTGGCAAGACTTGTCACTTGTGATAGAATGAGTGGCAAGACTTTGCAAATAAATACCACTTGCGCCATGACAAGTCCACCACTTAATCACGTCCATGATCTTCCTCTCTTCCAAAGCTGATATGTTTGTAAAATCCTTTAATCTAGTAGCAAAACAGGGAAATTCATGCCTTACATCAGTTTGTAAAGAAGCTAGAAACAACCTCTAAAAGGCTTTCTTCACTCCTTTGGCCACCTCCTTGTCTTTATGTGGGGCCTTCCTCTTCCCATTGCTTTCAGCAATGAATTCTTCATCATAAAATTTTGAATTCAGAGCATGTGTCAAAGTGTCCAATGGAGTGTCGAAGCCATTCCACCTCGTAACACTAATGGACCTCGCTTGTTTAGCAAAATCAAAATCCACAAAAGGAAGAATGGGAGCCTCTTGTGTAATAATTTCCACACAATTTTCAACCATGGTATCCATGCAGTCATAAACATCTCCCAGGAAAGGTTTCTCTGTGTCTGCATCTCGACGAAGATCAAATGCAGGTAATGTGAACTTGAGCAAGAAATCAATCTTGCTCCACCAATCTTCATCAGTCAAAACCCTCCTCACCATACTTTCCTTCTCTGAATCTGCCTATCTCCACTTAGCCCAAGTTGAACCCACCACCATACTCATTTATGTAGTTTTAACTTTAACAAGGCGACACAACATGGTGAAGTTTGAGGCATACCTTGTCTCAACAACTCCAATTTGGAGTATTCTCAATATATTGCTTGAGATTGGTGGTGGTTGGTGATGAATTTTATAATCTCCCTAGCCTGCCCTATGACCTCCTTAATCCATTATGTTTTTGTCTCAATCTCTTTTAAAATCATATTCAAATTGTGGACAATGCAAGGAGTCCAAAATATGTGATTGTATCTATTCTCAACAATTAAGCCTGCAACTTTGCAAACAAGTGCATTGTCTGTGATAACTTGCACCACATTTTATGCCCCTACTTGTTCAATAGCAAAAATTAAAATATCAACAATGAACTTAGTATTTTTACCTCACCCAAACAATCTTCTGCTTTGATGAACATTGTTCCTTTTGGTCATGATGCAATGACATTAATCAAAGGCCTACATCTTGCATCAATCCAGCCATCTAAGATAATGGAAAGCCCTGTACTACCCCATGAGTTACAAATTGGTCTGAATATCATCAAGAAGTTGTCTCTCTTTCTTCTGCAAAATTGTTCCACCTTTTTCAGAGTTTGGCACCTTGTAACCTTGAGAGCCTTTGTTAATCGCTCACACCAAATCCTGCTAATATGGGGATCGAACCACATTAAAAGGGATGCCACAAGCAAAGATGCCCCTTGCCACTCTTGAGTCAACTTTTTCTCTCCCTTGATTATCAAGCATTTTCAACAATTTGCGGTCTTGAATTGGATTTGATGGCTTAGATAACTCTGCTTCTACTTCTAGCGCCCTCCTCTTTCTTGCTTCCTAAACAATCCTTCGCTCAATGCTATTATTCATGCAAGGATTGGTAGTGCCCGTGCCGATTTTTCTTCTTTGATCCTTCAACCTTTGAGCATCATCCCTCTCTTTCTTGCATTTAGCCCTCATCTCTGGATTTCTGGTATGTGCACACACATCAATGCCCTTTATCTTTTCATGCAAAATGTGAGCCTTCAATCTTGTGTAAGAGCCCTTGAAGGTCATATCATTTTTGTATAGATTGCACTTCCATTCCCACATACCACTAAAACCCATTTGCTTCACTTTGGTAACATATTTCCATAGAGGATAATATTCTTGTTGTCGGGTTGCTTGAGTAGATTTAGGGGCACTGGAAACGCAACTTTGAGAAGCCATGAATGCTACAAAATTAGAAAATGAAACACTCACCCAAACAGTGGTTTCCCATGCCCTTTCTCTTGTTGCCCACATTCCAAAACACAAATAACTTCTTATTATTGCTTTAGGAAGCTCCTCTTGCAGAAAAAATGTGTGAGAAATGGGAGAATGTAGTGCCTTTTTAAAGAAAAGAGGAGGCTGATAGTGTTTCTAGAGAATTTAATTTATTTATTTTTCTAGAGAATTCTATTTCTAATTTTTGTATTAATTTTGTTAACAACCACATAAAAAAGTGTTTAATTAGTGTCTTTGGGTGATGGAAGGAGCCCGCACCCTTCTTGGCCCCTTACGACGCTCAGAAAACACAAAAAATAACTTTTGCACTTGAAACGTTGTCGGTCGTCCTGTGCAGCATTTCAAAATCGCAAAACGTCATCTAGGTCAGTGGGCGGCATTTAGAGGCTATTTCGGTGTTTCAACCCATTTCGAGTACAGGGATGGCTCCTCCTTAGGTGTTTCCTGCAACATAGCTCTAAATGGTTATTTTAGACATAATCTGCATCAGCAAGAACCAAATTAACATGCAGACAAAAAGATACATAAATGAAAATAGTTACATGGAAACATAACTAAATATTTACCAATTATTACTAACATAAAAATTATTATCAAAGATTCAAATATTCTCACAAGTCTTCTTGGGCAATTACTCAAGGAAAAATGTTGGGAGCCTTCAATAAAACATTCTTAGCGTTGATTGCTAAAGAAAATAATCCTACAATCTTTGAAGAATTTAGACCCATCTCTTTATACAATTGCATATACAAAATCATCTCCAATTTCATTGCCAAAATATTGAAAAGTGTTCTCTCAAATCAAATCTCAGGAGATCAATTTGGATTATTAGAGGGAAGATAAATTCATGAGGCAAAGTTGGGATGGCACAAGAATGCATGCATTCAATGAAGGTTAGAAATCAAACATCGATGGTGATAAAAGTAGACCTTTCCAAAGCCTATGACAAGGTAAATTGGCTTTACATTAGAGTATTTTTTTTACGTTTAGGTTTTTGTAACCAATTAGGTGCTAAATAATGAGTTGCATTTCCTCGGTATCTTTTGTTATTTTATTAAATGGGGCAACGAACCTTTTCTTCAAATTAGGGAGGGGCCTCATGTTGAGAATTCAATAGGGAAATGAATATGTTAATTATCTTAACCTGATCATTGTTTGTTAATTATGTTAATTATCTCTTAATAACAGTAACTTAGATAATTAAGTAAATACTAAGAAATGTAATGGTGTGCTGTAACTTAGATAATTAACATAAGATATTGCCTCCTGCTGCAATATCTTCGACCTCCCAGTAGATCTGAAATTCTGCTCCCCAACAACTGTTGTCACTTCTCTAGGAGACTTTGATCTCCCTCTAATAGCCTTCCTCTTGATTTTGTTTGCCTTGTCTTGACTCTTAGGGCTACTAAGATGCCCTAAGAGACCTTCGCTTTCCTTCCCTTCTCTTCTACTTCCAAAATCGAACCACAAGAGATCCCAGCACAGAAACCCTAACTTCGATCTTCCCAAGAGAGATAGATAAGGCCCAAAAACACTTTGACTTCTTCGACTTCCTCTCCTTTGCACTTCCTTCTTCGACTTCTTCTTCTTCTGCTTCTTTGCGTAAGAGATGAGTGGGTGAGTGATCCAAGTGGAGGGCGAGTTCCCTTATATATATGCTTCTTCAAGGGTGGACATGGCTCTTCATGTAGGCCAACTTGATAGCTCATTAGGCTGACTTGATCTTGGAGGTATTTTGACACTTTAGAGACAAAATAAATTTTTCTTTACAATTTACAATGTGCCCATAGGATCTTCAATATATGACATAAGTCTTATACTTAGGACAAACCCTAGAAGCACTCAATGGGTGCTTGGCCTATAAAATAAAAGAACTTGAGCATGAAACCTATGCTCCAACAATAATAATAAGTTCGTTTCATTTTATATTTACAAGAATACATTTTTCACTTATGAAGACCGAACTTATTTACACATTTTTCAAAACTCCCTGTTAACTAGGGAGGTATTCATAAAAAGTACATGGTCATTCTCAATCTGAAGAGATCTCATAAGAAGAGTCAGATTGGTAACCCATCTGTCTAGCATCATATTAACCAGCATTGTCACATAGCAAGGCCTTGACTAACAGCTCTATCTCTCCACAAGATCAGAGCACAATATTGGCGAGACCAATGATGTATAGACACCATTCATCATTGTCTCCCAAGGTACATACTCCACCCGGGGTGTTCACAGAGTATGAACTTCCATTAGACTATTCTTATCTTGGGTAGCTAATCCTCAAATAATATCGATCCACGACTACTCTTATCTTGAATGCCCTACCACATTCTCGAAGAGTATCGAATGCCAGAGGGTTACCCAACCCTCCATTCCTTCTTCCCAAGTGAAGACAAGAATGTAGTGTCCATCTCTCCCTCTCAATTAGGGAGGTCAAATCAACCAAACCAAGCTTGTCCCTTAAGTATACAAGCTTCTTGTTCTAAAGTGATTTCATCAATATGTCAGCTACCTATTCATCAGTGGAGATAAACTGTCGCTGCATCACACCATTTTATACTAGCTCTCGAATATAGTGATTCTTGTTGTTGATGTGCTTTGTCTTTCCACGAAACATTGGATTCTCAGACAAACGAATACAACTGGTGTTATCACAAAGTATCACTGTAGGGTTCATCGGTCCTTCAAACAAGTCGGATAGCAACTTTCTTAACCATATTGCTTCTCTGCTTAATTCACATGCTGCAATATATTTAGCCTCAACACTACTCAAAGCAACAGTGTCTTGCTTTTTTCTCATCCATGAGACCATGGAGGATACTAAACTAAAACATCCTCCTGTAGTGCTTCTTCCATCCTGTTCACTGCCTCCTCAGCCGGAATCTGTATATCCAATCAATTGGACATCATTCCTTCTATCATATTTTAGACAGTGGTTGATAGTTCCTCGCAGATATGCTTTGCTACTATCTAATGATCATGCTTTGGCTCCACTTGGAATTGATTGAGTACATTTACTGCAAAACATATGTATGGTCGAGTATTCACCAAGTACATCAATGAGCCAACAAGTTGTATATACCTGGACGGATCCACAGGGCTTGATTTGGAACTCCTCAGTGTCTTCAAGTTTGTGATCATCGGAGCGGAAATAGGTTTACAATCCATCATGTCGAACTTCTTTAGAATTTCGATCACATACTTTCCTTGACCCAAATAGATTTCATTCAATCTTTGTCAGACTTCTAGTCCCAAATAGTAATGCCTTAGCCCAAGATCATTCATGTCAAATTTTGTTGCCAATTGCTTCTTACATTATTCAATTCGACCTTCTACACCTGTCAAGAGAATATCATCTACATACAGAAGAATAATTACAGGTTCATTATTTTCAACCTTAATATAAAGGTTCGAGTCAGCAGAACTTTTTGTGAAGCCTATTCTCTGCACGTATGCATCCATTCTAGTATACCATGCCCTTGGTGCTTGCTTGAAGCCATATAATGCTTTCTTCAATTTGCAAACATATGCCTTCATTTCTTTGACTTCAAATCCCAAGGGTTGTTCTATATAGAATTCTTCATCTATGGTGCCATTCAGAAACACGGTCTTAACATCCATTTAGTGGATGTTCCATCCCATCGATGCTACCAGAGAGACTAATGATCGAATCGTTGTATATCTTGCTACTAGAGCAAATGTTTCAAGTTGAGAGAAACCTCTAGCCACAAATCTTGCTTTATACTTATCTATACTTCCATGAGTTGCATGCTTGATCTTATAGATCCACTTGGAAGTAACCATAGATTTGTCTTCGGGCCTAGGTACAATCTCCCAGACTCCATTCTTCATTATAGATTGATACTTTTCATTCATGGCATCCTTCCATTCTTGATGTTTTACAGCCTCTTCAAAGGTGGATGGTTCTCCTTCTATTAATTTTGTCATGTATGCAACATATCGAGAATATTTCTTGGGTCTCTTACTTTTGCTAAATGATCCTTCCGCTGCCCCATGACCTTCTGCATCAAGTAGTGTGGATTTCAACCAATTAGGTATTTTCCTTGTTTCTGGAACGACCACGGGTTGAACAGGTTCACTAGGCCCTTCTTCTTCATAGTGTGATTCTTCTCCTTCCTTGTCAACTTCCTCCTCAAATATCGAAAGTTCTTCATCATCGGAATCTATAGAAAGTTCTCTTGACTTCTTGAATGCTATACTCTAATCAAATATGACATCACGACTAACTTCAATGTGATGTCCATCTTTCACATAGATTCTATAAGCTTTCGATGAGTTACTATACCCAAAAATATACCTTTCATACTAGAACGATCTATTATTTCTTTTGTCCTTTGGTATACGAATATACACATGACACCCAAAGATCCGGAGATGATCTACAGACGGTTTCTTTCTAGTGAACGCTTCTTCATGGGTCTTGTTATCTAGAGATCTGTGAGGACATCGATTATGAATGTAGATTGGTGCCTTTGTTGCCTCTCCCCACAAAAACTTAGGTATATCTTGATCGTGTAACCTTGCTTTTACACTTTCTTCAATAGATCTATTATTTCTTTCTGTGACTCCATTTTGTTTGGGATTGTATGGGACTATCAACTCCCTCTTAATCCCAGACTCCTTACAGAATGCTATAATCTCTTTAGATGTATATTCTCCTCCATTATAGATCTTAGTATCTTGATTCTTCTTTTTGTAAGATTCTCCACTTCAGCCTTGAATTCTTGAAATTTTGTAAATACTTCATCCTTGGTTTTCATTAAGTAAAACCAGGTCTTGCTTGAATGATCATTTACGAATGTGACATAGTATAGATGGCCTCTAACTGATTTTGGAGTCATAGGGCCACACACATCAGAGTGAATGAGATCCAAGATTTCTTTCGACCGCAAAGCAATGCTTCCAAATGGTCTCTTGGTATTCTTGCCCAAAACACATCCCTTGCAGACACCTTCATGATCTTCCTTTAGATTCGGGGTTCCATCTACTATGGAACTTAAAGTTGGAAGTGTTTTGAAATGTAGATGACCAAGCCTTCAATGCCAAAGTTTACATGGACTAATCTTAGTGTGAACTAGGGCTTGGTTTATAGGAGATATTAATCTATAAAGGCTTCCTTCTTGAATACCAATAACTTCAGCTTGATCTAAGCTTGAGTTTTTTTTACCAAACAACTACTTTGCCATCAATGAAGGCTACTCTATCTCCTTTGTCTTCTAAACTTGAAATAGAAAGTAAATTTTTGTGCAAACTTGGAACAAATAGAATGTTGTTGAGGTGGATGTTGCTTCCATCTTCGAGTTTTATGGAAGTTGATCCAATGTCCATCACATGATAGCTTTTGTTGTCTCCAAGTTCCACAGAGTAAGTGGATTTTCCTTTTGATAAGGTCTTCAATCGGTTGGAGTGGCCAGCCATGTGCCTTGATGCACCACCATCAATTACGCAGATGTCTTCGTCTTAGAATGTACCAGAGAGAGACGAGAAGAGACCTTCATCCCTTTCATTGATTGATGATTTCTTTGAAGAGAATAAGAAACTCCATGCTTCCTTGATACCTTTCTTAAGTTGGCTTGCAATTTTCTTGATGACTTTCTTTATTGTAGAGGAAACCTTCAAGATGCCCTTAGAGAATCAAAGCTCTGATTCCATGTTGAGAATACAATAGGGCAATGAATATGTTAATTCTCTTAACTTGATAATTGTTTGCATTATCTTTTACTTATTAACTTTGTTCGTTATTATTCCAATGTGCAATACATCAAACAACTACCAAAACAATAAGAACAGTGACACAATATATAGGCTGCAAGCCAGGGCCAAAACCCCTCCTCTTGAGGGAAAACCCGTAAATCTCTTCTTTGCTTAGATCTTTCAATTGACAAATACCATGACCTAGAGACTCAGACAAATACCCTCCAAGATCAGTCTACCACAGTCTCCTACTGCAATGTCTTCAACCTCCTAGTAGATCTGAAATTCTACTCCCCAGCGATTGTTGCATTGTTGTTGCTTCTCTAGGAGACTTCAATCTCCCTCTAATAGCCTTCCTCTTGACTTCGCTTGCCTTGTCTTGAGTCTTAGGGCTACTAAGATTCCCTAAGAGACCTTTGCTTGCCTTCCCTTCTGTTCTGCTTCCAAAATTGAACCACAAGAGATCCCAACACAGAATCCCTAACTTCAATCTTCCCAAGAGAGATAGGTAAGGCCCGGAAACACTTCGACTTTTTCGACTTCCTCTCCTTTGCACTTCCTTCTTCTTCTTCTTCTTCTTCTACTTCTTCGCATAACAGATGAGTGAGTGAGTGATCCAAGCGGAGGACGAGTTCCTTTATATATATGCTTCTTCAAGGATGGACGTGGCTCTTCATGTAGGCCGACTTGATCTTGGAGGTATTTTGACTCTTTAAAGACAATAAATTTTTCTTCACAATTTACAATAAATTTTTCTTTACAATAATACAATAGGGTCTTCAATATATGACAATGATTCTTATACCTAGGAAAAACCCTAGAAGCACTCAAAGGGTGCTTGACCTATAAAAATAAAAAGAACTTGAGTATGAGACCCATGCTCCAATAATAATAATAACTTCTTTTCATTTCATATTTACAAGAATACATTTTTCACTTATGAAGACCAAACATAGTTACACATTTTTCAACACCTTAGACAAGGATGTCCTTTATCCCCGCTTCTCTTTCTTTTAGTAGTTGAAGGCTTAGGTATGCTACTTAAAGAAACAAAAGCTAATGGAAGTGTTATTGCACGGATTAGTGGACTTGCAAGTTTGGTAAGGCGCTAGAATGGCACCACATTGGACAAGTGCTCACCGTCCCCTAAGCATGAGTCCTCACTCTTCAAGCCAACTCATAAAATGCCACAGGAGAATTCCCTACACAATCAAAACAATCCACCACAATATTAGTAGATCAATGCCAATAAATTATTGGATGATGGAGTTTAGGAGTTAGTTTAGATGATTGCAAATCTTAAAAT
This sequence comes from Pinus taeda, assembly GCA_000404065.3. Taxonomy (NCBI): domain Eukaryota; kingdom Viridiplantae; phylum Streptophyta; class Pinopsida; order Pinales; family Pinaceae; genus Pinus; species Pinus taeda. The sequence continues at coordinate 30,785 of APFE031504141.1, read as the reverse complement.
GATATTCTACAGCCATCAATTGCGTACCAGCAATTTAATCACTCAAAAAAATAGTGAAATACACCTCGTAAATGCACCAAATTGAGTGTAAGACAACCCTTACCAATTAGAAAATGATTAACCTTCATATATTGCAATAAAAGATACTTTTGCTTGTTGTATTGGGCCTGTAAATCTGATTTTCTACAGAAAACACAGGTCCGGCATTTTAGGGCCCACTTCAAGGCAACCCAAGAGCCTAAAATGTGTGAATGAAACTTGGCTATGAGTTGGAGGTGTTAGTACTCTAAAATACGTTTCCAATGAACCTACAAGCAACTTAAAACAGAGTATTTGCCAAAATATATTAAAGATGAAAATAAACACTCAGTTTTGGGGTCAAATCCGCACAAGGGTAATAACCCAGGATTTATTCCTTGTTGAGTTTTTATCCTAGCAAGCTTGGGCAAGATTTATGCTTCAAATAATATTCAAATAACTTCAGGAAGCAATAAAATCAAAAGGGCAAATGATAGATATACCTTTTGAGGCCAAAATCCCCTTGAAAAACGTTTGTCTACTTTCTAACAAGTGGCTGTAACTTCCTGTTGCAGACCTGCAAACACTTAAACAACAGCTTGTTTCGATGAACAGAAGCCTTATCTACACACAACAAACTATTATACCTTTCTTGGGCTAATTGTAAGTCTTTGTAGCAAAACCCAAGTACCAAACGACCTAAAAATTGGAAAGTTAAGCATAATTTAGAAACTTTATTTTTATTTTTATTTATTTTTCTGAATTTTTATTGTTTGAATATATAAAATAAGGAAATTAAAAATATTTCTGAATTTTGAGAAATTTGTGATGAAATGAAAATATGGCTTACATTTTACCCCACCAATTACCTCTTTGTGCCAGATTTTGATCACAACCCCCAATAAATCAACCCTTGATTATTTTATTTGGACAAGATGTGAATTTGGAGTGCATGCACTAACCGCCTCCACTCTTGTCTAAGAATTTCTTTTGGTGCCAAAATCCAACTAAGAGCAGCTCCTTCAATGGAACACGTCCGACGGATGGATCAACTATGAGACTAGATAGATTTAATCCTTTAAGGAAAAACCACCGCTAAGGATTTGTCCAATAGTTAAATTTCAAAGCCCTAGCTCAACAAGAAAAAGTTGAGGTCTAGCATCCTAGACCTTTTTCCCAAGTCACTAAGTAGCCCCTCAATGCATCAACCCACTAACTTTGTCTAATTTCTACCATAAACCAAAAAATTATCTCATGAAACACAATATCTTTGCAAGATTTAAGAAGAAAAAGGATACAATAATAAATCCACAAGTTAAAGACAGTGTTTGTAACAAAGAAGCTCTTATTATGGCATTATGATCTCACATTTTCATAACACGGTTTTCTAAGGAGAGAGAGCTCTAAATTTACAGATGAGGGTCTCAACAATAATCCTCCTTAGATCCACAAATTTAGGTGATTTGTCATCCACAAAATCCTTGAAGGCTAAGTCAAAATTTTAATTTCATATTACAACGCTTAAAACCCTCACAAAAGGAGGTAGACATCCATCAAAGAGGGTCGTCGTGGGTTACAAAATAGAGGTTGATTTAACCTTAGAAGGTCAACATTCCAAATTAAACTTGCTTGAAAAGGATTGGAATAATTGTAAAATACTTCCTTCGCTTCAACTTTCCTCAAGAATGTTGTAATATCCCCAATTTTGATTTTCAGCATTAAAGATGAGTTTGGGGAGAGCACACAATTCAGACACCAAGACTTAGGAGGAAAAGAGAATATTGTGGTTCTAGTGGAAAGTGGGGACCACAAGAAAGAGAAATTAGACCCAACGAAGGAACTCACACTCTTGGAAGAGTGAGGAAAGAGAAGGGAGTGTGAATTAGGAAAGAAAGAGAGAGAGTGGGGACCACGAGAAGAGGAGACACGAATTATAAAGAGCAAGAGACACTCCTTTTGGTCATTCATTCATCTATTCAGAAACTTGTCTTTGGCATAGCACACTAGAGCGAAAGCCAAGTCTGCAAGTGTTGTTTAGCACATGAGTGTCTCTGAGTGGAGATCTCAACCCTTGCTTCGATGGACTTCGAGTGCTTCGATGGACTTGGAGTGCCAGCCCAAGGACGGAGTTTCATCCTTTTCCGATTGTTCCAACAATGGGAGTGCGAGTTTGTGTGGAGGACACACTAGCAACAGCGCAGGGATTGCGCAGTGCTTGGAGGAGACACACTTGGGAGTTGAGGAGTGAAGGGAGTTTGGGCCTAAAACTTGAGGTGGACTCCAGGGAAGTGTTGTGAGGGCTTTTCCAGCATTTTGGCGAAGCAACACACGCAGCATCTGCTACAGGCTACATCTTTTGCTTGTGGAGGAGGGCCAAGCATTTGGGGTCAATTTTGGAGCGTCAAAACTAGGACAAATTCTTTCTGGGTTTTTCTGGGTTTTTGATAAGGACCTTAGAAATAATTTGGCAAAATTTTTTGGGCAGATATGAGGGGTCAAACAGGGGTTCCAATTCAGCAAGTAGCTAGAGGAGTAGGGGAAATTTGGGCCGAAATTCTAAGGTCAATATTTAGCCAATTCTTTCGTCGGTTTTTGTGGGTTTTTGTGGAGAGCCTGGGCTTAAATTCCGGGAATTTTCAGAGCACCGGAGGAGGCCCTAGCAACCATTCTACACAACTAGCAGCACACTTTTTGGGCATTTCAGCATAGAGCCAAGGAGAACCAGCTAACACTCTTGGAGGAGATCCCATATTCATCACTTGGGCTTAGCTAGTTTCCCTAGGGCAAGCCCAGGTGCATACTTCCCAGGCACCTATTGTACTTTATGATTTATTAATAAAATGGCTCAAAATAGTAGTTTTTGGCTTTAAAATGGTATTCTAATGGTTTGGGTAATTTTCTGTGTTTTCGCTATGTTTGCTCTGTGTATCATTGTAAATTTCCATTAGGAATATTACAAATGCTCCCATATTCCTCCTAAGGGGCTTGACGTCCCCCTACGACTAGCATATGGGAATAGCTCTTCTTGCTTGATGATGAAAATTGCATAAGGTTTGGTCTTTGACTTGCTTTGAATATTTGTTTGCTTTTCTTCAGATGATTTGTTGGTGAAGAAATCCTCTGTTGTTCCATTCTTTACTTGATTTGACCTGAAATCCTTCACAACTTGTCCTTTACTCTTCCAACATCTCCCTTGATGAAGTTGACTTGGTCCATTTGCCTTTAAAACAAGTCTTCCTTTTTCCTTGCTATTTTGTCTTTTTCTTTATTGAAAACTCATCCTTCCTTGACTTCTTGATTCTCATTGGTCCAAAAGTTCATTTGAATGAGTTGGAGGGCTCACCTAGCCCCACCATGTGGCCAACCTCTTAAAAAAAATATCTCAAGTCTAGATCTCCAATGCCCTTGATTGCATGAAAAATATGGAATTTAGGTTTTTGTAGCAAAAAAAATGTAAATGCCAATACACTGCTCACTTGCCCATTCAACCAAGGAATGACCTTTACAAATGCCTCTGGAAACTCATACATGCCATAAATGTAGAGTGGCCCTCTTTTACTGAGCATATCTTCCTCCTAGAACACCATTTCTTAAAAATTCCAAATGGCATGGGAAGTAGAAATTGTGTTGTTTCAAATAAGCACTTTGACCAGTGACCCCTTGAAAACTTGTGCATTAGTATCTGCAAATTGATGGAAAATGGAAATTCCATAATGAAGATCTAGGACATGATGAGGACACCAAATCCAAGGAATTCCTACAGAATCAATAAGACAACCATGTGGGAACTGTTAGAAAATGTAACCATGTTCAGTCTTCATTAATCTACTTGAGTCATTATGTAATGTACTTGTCAAAAGAATAAAGAAAAGAATTTTTATTATTGTAACAATGACTTATTAAAGCATGGGTTTCATGCTTGGGTCATCATTATATTAGTCAAAGTCCCCATTGTGGACTCCTAGGATTAATATTGTGTTTATAGAGTCATTGTACATTCAAAGAGACACTTCTTGGGCTTTTGAATCATGTAAAAAGGTTTTGTATCAAGTCAAATATGAATTATATACCCCCCACATCAAGTCAGCCTAAGAGAGATCAAGTCGGCCTAAGGACCCTAATTCGACCCACAAGAACCCTATATATACAAGGAGGTTGAAGTCATTTGAAGCATCAACTCTCAAGCAAGTTCGATATCCCAAGAAGAGTTGGAGAAGTGTGAATTTTGTTGTCGAGAGGTCGAAAGAAGTGCAGGTTTGTGGAAGTCTATAGAGAGGAAGAAAATCAAGATTTGGTGCCTCTTTTTCTCTATTTCGTGGTCTGGATTGGGAGATCGAAGTCTCCTAAGATTTCGTTGTTGTCGGAAGCTGCCTATTGCTAGAAGTTGTTGCCTAGTCGAAGTTGTTGGAATGGGTCGAAGATCTGGGAGGCTGACTTGGTGTGGAGGGAAAGTCTGGTCTTGGTCTAGGATGAAGAGTCTCAAAGAATACTATTGAAAGGAAGAATTATCTTCACTGGGTTTTCTCCTCAAGGGGGGTTTTTCCCTGGCATGTGCCTATATCTTGTGTCTCTTGTTTTGTGATCTTCATACACACATAATATGGTAATTGCTTGATGAAAGATAAGATAATAAAGAAGTAAAAGAAGCCAACACACTCACAAGTAATTATCAAGAAAGAAGAATCAAACCCTAATATAATCACTTTGATTTTCCAACAAGAACAAATAGGTGCATTAGGATCAAAAAGAAAATGGAGGAAAAAGTACAATAAGTGATACCTTTACAAGGCTAAACACTAAGTGTTACCATAAATCATGAGTCCTAGTAGATACACCTCCAGGATACCCATATACCACCCCAAGACATAAAGATGCCCATTGTTAAAATTGGCAACTAGGGCAAAACTTCATGTGGGTCATCTTATTCATGGCTGATAACATTTTTATTAGATCCCTCTCGTCGAGAGGTGTAGGATTGATATAAAGATCATCCGATTCCGATAAGTATTCATGGAGATATGAATTTATTTTGATTATGGAATTATTATCAAGCCGACCTACAACTCATGTAGGCTCAGAAGCCCAACAGTCGCATCTATTCAAACACCAACGTTGTATATAAATATAAGAGGAATTCCTCATTTGGACTCACTCATCTCATCAACATCTCTCTCTCTCACTGCGCAGATATGAGTCTCTTCTCTACTGCACTGAAATGGGTCTCTCTCTCTCACACGTTGAAGCCGGAAACTGCTGAAACGAAAGCTGCAAACTACAGAAGTAAAGATTGACTTGCGAGGCCTAGAAGATCTCCTCTTTGGAACTGCGCTGTAGGTTCATTTGAACCTCCTCTGAAAGCCACAACTTCTGGTGGTGGAATGAAGTCAATCCGATGAACGGTTTGCAAGATATCGACTACCCTAGTTTGAAGCCGGAAACCGCTAAAACTGAAGCTGCAACTGCAGAAGTAAAGATTGACTTGCGAGGACTACCCCCCATAGACTGTTGTTGGGAGACAGCTAGAATGGAGTGGGCGGGAATTAGAGTGACAGGCCCCGCACTGAGCGGTTGTCGCAGGTCACTGTACAATCTAAGCGACAACATGTACCTTGGAGGATCCATATCCTACAGGAAGACATTCTTTGTGCAGGTTTGTGCTAGGAATTAGGAGGAATTCCTAAAGAATAGGGGCCACTATTGCGTTAGGAAATAAGAGATTTCCAGCACTAGAAAATAGGGTCAGAGACTACGCAAGGATTGAGAAGTTGGGTCGGGTTCTCTACAGGAAGATTTCATGTGTTAGCACTGAGAACAAGCTTGTTCTCTAGTGAAATAGTGTTGCCTTGTAAAGAGATCAATTGCTCAAATTTCTAATAATAGAATTCTACAGCAAAGGGTTTTCCCAGCTGGGTTCCCTAGAAAATTATTGTCTCTTGTGTAATTGTGTCTTTATCTCTATGTTTAATTCCGCTTCTTTTATTGTTGAGAAATTTTGCTTCTTGGTGAAAATAAAATTACTTTCACATTGTTCATTCAAGTTGTTCAAGCTGCAAGCAGAGTTTCAAGGAAATTCAACATTTCAGAGTTTGTTGACCGAATTTTTGAGGCTCTATTTGACCAAAATTTTGAGGTTGTTTGACCGAATTTGTGAGGCTCTGTTTGACTGAATTTTGAGGCAGTTGATTGAAGTTTTTTGAGGCTTAGTTTTAGGCAGCTTTGATAGCAGTTTGACTGAGTTTGTGGGAAGTTTGACCAAACTTCTGGGTAGCAGCAGGAGGCCAAAATTCGACCTGTTTGACCAGAATTGCAAGAGATTAGGCCAGTTTGACCAGGTTTGACCTACATTGGATCTTTTGGTTGGTTTGACCGAGTTTGACTAGAAAATCAGATTGTATCTTTTGTTGAATTGGACAATTTCTCCTAGAAAAGATTGTTGGGTTTTCTCCCGAGTTTGGGTTTCCCAGGTGAAAAATGGTGGTGTTTAATGTGCACGGCTTGTCTATTATGACCTTTATTGTTGTATTATGTTTATTATTCAATTTTCTCAGTGTAATTGCTTAATGATGTTCTAAAGTACGCTAAAGTAAGAATGTATATCATTGGAAGTAATTATCAGTGGCAGAAAATTATGCTTGTCTAATTTAGCATTAGAAAATCAACATGGAGTGGCCCTAATAAAGGCAGGGTGTTGAACTACCTTGGAGATAGTTAAAGAGCTTGGAATATCATAATTGTGCAACAAATTCCGGATTTTATGACAAATTTGAAGTCTGGAGTCTTGGCCTTAGCCCTTGGTCACATGAGCTAATAGGAGCTAGGACCAAGAGCCAGGCCAAAGGAGGGCTTACTAGGATACCACACCTTGGAAGAATGAAAAAGAACTGCCTTTGGGAGTTCTCTAGTATGGCGCAGCTCTGGTAGACGAACCAACACTTGATGGCAAACATCCTGTTAACTAGGCATGTCAACCGGCAACACTAGAGTATCAAAGTATCAGGAGATACTAAACATGATGTCAATAATGATGAACGTGGCACATGTCGACAATGCCATGTGGCAAGGGACATGTCAGCATCTGCCATGTGTCGGGTGGTGATTGGACAGTGCAAGATGATGTGGCATGTTGAGTTATCATATCAGCATATCAAGACTTTGTAAAAGTTGTGCTTTGGAAAATCTATGATATCCTAATATCCCAACATACACGTCAGTAGTGCCACATATCAAGAACATCAGCTTTCACCACATGTCAAGCTACGATTGGATGTCAAAGATATGAGGTGGCATGTTGACCTGGCCACTGACCCATTAGCATATCAGGAATTAGTGGAGTTTCGCAGTTATAGAATTTTTTACCGATGTCCCAATATCCCAATATTTCGCATCAGGATATCACCATATCGGCAATATTGGAGACTCATAACAAAGGCATATCGAATACCAAAATCCCTGAGGATTTGGAAAATGCATATTCTATGTAAAATTCCAATATCATAGGGTTTCTATATGACAGGTGGGTCAAGAACATGGACCAATGTAGGCGCAATGAATAGCCAAGGAAGCCATGTGGCTTGTACGAAGACTAATGTGGCCCTTATGAGGGTAAATCTTCAAATGGGCATAGCTTTGTGCTTGAAGCTCAAAATGAGATGAAATTTATATTGTTGGAAAGCTCACGATGAATAAAAGACAATGGCAGTGTCAAAATTGACATTTGAGGTAATGAATGAAAGAGGAAATTCGATAACTCCATCTTCATAATAAATCTTGAAGATCATGTCTAGTTACACCCCACAACCCTAGTACAACATTAGGGGGTTGGGTGCGCTACACATTTGTCCAAGAGATAAGGCAGCGGTGCTCACTTTTCTTAGCCACTTTTTCCCTTCCTAACTTGTTTCCAAGGAGTAGCAAACCTAAGGTTCACCTTAGATACTAGTCCTTGTTGAATGGAGTTAGAGTAGGAAGAGTTCAACCAAGTTTAGAGGTGCACTAAACTTTGCAGAGGGACCCACAATTCACTACTTGCAGATTTTTATTGTTTCTTATGTATTGACTTACAAAAAAATATTTTTTTTTGCCTAAAGACAATTTATAATTTGTGCCAGCCTAATATTTTAAAGTATTCACAGCCTTCTGAGTGCTTTGTGAGGCCCAAGTCGAGTTATAAAGGGGAGAAAAGGCAGTTGGTGGGCAATTCGACTTAGGCATCAAAATCATGTGTGTGTTCTACTCAGCTATTGCAATTTGCAACCAACTTACTCAGCATTAGGGCATCACTACCAGCGCAGGAGGGCAGAAGGAAAGAAGCCATACAACCCTCAAATTTTCTAGCTAAGTGATCTATACAGCTAGGCTGAGTTTCGGCTCAGGAAGGCCATGCAGAAGATGGTATAGATCAATACAAATTTCGTACAGTGTGAATGATGAAAGAGGACCATGTGCAAGAGGAGAGGCCGAGTGGGTCGTGCGCAATCCAGTTGGGGCGCAATGAAAATTTCAAGGGTTGCCAAGAGTGAAGGGAAGTTTTTCCCTGTTCATTGTAATTTCCTAAGAAAGCAATTTGTTGAGAAGAAATAAAAAGAACACACACCAATTGCAGGTTTTCCCCATTTGGGGTTTCTTGGGTAAATTTCTAGTGTTGAATATTTTATGTGCTTGTGTCTTCAATTTTATTTTCCACTACATTATACAGGGGAAAAAAACTCAGTATGTTTGATGAAATCCTTTTGAAAGTTCGGGTTTAGCTCCTTCCCTATTATGTTGCTACTAGTTGATGTCAAAACCCTAAAACACAAACCCTGTATGAGGGATACAGAAAGAAGAAATTTAGCATAAGATTGCCCATGACATGACTATTGAAACTCTTGCAAGAGGGTTGCCATATAACCATTGAAGAAACAATTGCAAGCAAATTATTTGCTTAAATTTCTCTATGAAAATAACTCCGAATTTTACAAGAAGCTTTAGTAATTTTGAATGTGTGTTGGCCTATAGTTATCTTGGTTAAGGATTGAATCCTGGGAAAAGCACATTTAGTTTTCTATAAACAATTTTGAAGATTGATATTTGAATTTTATGTTCTTTGATAGCAATAATTCACTGGATAAGGTTGTGAATAAGTTGTTTGAAGAAATGTGCAAACAATTTTTTTACACACATGCATAGTTGTCTTCATTTTCTTTTGAATTTGTCTTGGATTTGTTCACTAGAGACCACAATTGTTGATAAATATAGTATATATGTGCATTTCTAGAAATATATAGGGACATTCAATAAATGTTGGATGAAAGTTGTGTACAAAATTTTAAATCTACTTAGCACGTTTTACTAATGATTCTGGCATGTCGATTTTGGAATCAAAATTATAGGCTGGTCACTCCTCTTTGTACCTAGAAATTGAAATTCAAATGTTGAAAATTGTAGCTTGGAAGGTCTTCTCTAACTCGTGCCTTAGCTAGAAATACCATGAGTTGTCTTTCTTTGACCATGGAGCGAGTTCATGGAGATGGTGAACTTATTTCCAGTTTGTGGGAATAATTCACAAGATCATGTGTAGTGTTGGAGGATCAATGACGTGGTCCCTTCTTCAGTTAACCACAAGATTAGATTGCAGTTCAAGTTTAGAAAGGACGAGTTGAGAATTTCAATCTTTGATTGAAGGAAGGACAAGTTATAACTCTAGTGATGATTAGAGAGAGAACCAATTAGACTCAGTTAACTAGTCAATCACAACTCAAGTTCTAAATTTATAACTCGCCTAATTTGGCATGGATTGAATCTATAAAAGAAGGATGAAGGCACAAAGTTTATTCATTGTTGAGTTCACAAGTTTTGTGAGATCTCTTCGCTTGTGGTGTGCATAGACTTGAGGAGCAAGGGTGCACGTGTTTGTAGGAGCCATGCGCTAGGAAATAGGAGCTTCATGCGCTACAAAACAAGAGATTTTGTGCACACAAATATTGGCCCTAGCATGCTAGGAAATAGGGTTATTGGTGTGCAAAGGTTTAGGAGCAGAGAACATGAGTTTTGCAGGGTGAGTCCAAGCTAGTTCAACAAGAGAACAAGTTTGTTCTCAATGTGACAAATTGCCTTGTAAGAGATTCAATTGCTCAAGCTCTATCAATAAAAAAATACAACACAAAGCAAGTTTTCCTGGTTGGGTTCTTGAGAAAACATAAGTGTGTTAATTTTTGTGTTGTGTTTTTATCTCTGTGAGCATATTTCATTGCTTATCAGTTAAAGAACTTTGTCTCTTGGAGAAAGTAAAATTGGTTTCAATATCAGTTGCCTTGTTTTCAGTGATTAGCTAAGTAGTTGTAGAGTTCTATGGAAATTTAACATGGTATCAGAGCATAGATTAGCATAAAGACCAACACCAAGTTGATCAGTTAGTGTAGAGTTAGGAAGGCTAGCGCTAGATTGTGAAGAACATTGCCTTGGATAAGCAAGATGTCATTACAAGGACTAAGGGCGGATCATTGTTTAGAGGAAGCCTCTAACTTCTGCTCATGGAATGGACGGATATTAGTAGTGTTGGAAGATAATAGGGTGCTCGGGTTTATAAAACAGGCTATAGTGCCACCCACAAATGTTCAACAATTGGCCCAGCGTAACAAGAATGATACCAAAGCAAGGAGGATCATTCTAGAGGAGGTAAAGCACCATATTGTCCCTCATCTACATGGTAAGAAGACATCATATGAGATGTTTAGAGCCATCTTAAATCTGTATCAAGGTTCCAGTGATGTCAGGAAGCTAGCTCTCAAGCAGACGCTAAGAAGTATCTGAATGAGCAACAGAGGGCCCATCATCACATATCAAAGTTCACTCACGTTGGGGATGAGCTAAGTGATGTGGGCAAGACAGTAGCAGAAAAAACCTTGTGAGTCTTGCACTTCTAGGACTCCATAAGTCCTGGTATAGTTTCTAGGATGCAGTCAATGACAGAGAAAATTTTCCCGGTTGGGAAAGAATATGGAGTGACTGCATGCAACAAGAGATCCAAAGAGGGACAAGAGATGGTATATCAATGAACACAGAGGATGAGGAGAACTTTGCCCTGGCAGACAAAGGCAGCAAAGCCAAGGGCAAGAAGTGAAAAGACAAGAACGAGTCCAGTCAGAAAGATGAGAAGAAGAAGAAGGATCTAAGCAAGATCAAGTGCTTCCATTGCCATGAGTTAGGGCACTATGTTACAAAGTGACATAATCGGAAGAAGGGATCCAATAAGGATCATGTTGTTGCATCAGCTGAGGTAGAAAAGCTTGCTTCTCAGTTTGAGAAAGACTTCTCATTGATAGCTTGCATGGCAAGCTCAATGCGCAGTAGCATGTGGTATATTGATTTTGGTGCATCTTTCCACATGACCTAGAGTAAGGAGTATTTCAGCCAACTAGAGGAGAAGGGCATGTTGTTTCATATTGAGCTAGGAGATAATGGCAAGTACACAAATAAGGGGGTTGGTACTATCAACTTTGAGAGGAAGTATAGGAGCTCTCTCCATCTCAGAGATGTCCTCTATGTTCTAGGCCTAAAGAAGAACCTTGTCTCAGTGGCAACCCTTGAGGACAAGGGCTATGATGTCATCTTCAACATGTTGATTTGGGGTAGCATCGGATGTGCTCTAAGCCTCAAATTTTGCAGGGAGGCTTGGGCACATGTATTCCAAAGAACCCAGAAAGCGTTTTGGGAAATTCTACCCAGAAGTCATTTTATTAAAATAATTAATATTTTTAATGGGGTTCCTAAGTCTAAACTTAGGAAAATTAAAATATTAATGGGTATTAATCTAACCAAGGGTGAAAATTCTAGAAAAAGACACAAATCAAGCCGAAACGATCTGAACCTTTGATTAAGATTTAATCTAGGTCGTTGGTTGTCCAACAAGAAGATATAAGAAGGGGCTTGAGGGTCATTTGGAAAACACACAAAGAGATTGAGTAAATCGATTTTCTAAAGTGAGAAGTTCTTAGGAGGAAAAATCGATTGAGGAGATCTCTTGTAGTTGAGGGGTAGGGATAGCAGCTTCCAGAGAGAGAGATTCTTAGTCGGAGATACATCAGCAAAGAGAGGTAGAGAGTGATCCAGAAGCCTTGACGCAGGGCCCGAAGGGCCACGCACAAGCAACGCAAAGGGAGAAAGAGGAGTCTGAAATCTGCAGAGGAATTCGATTTTCAGAAGCTGGGAGTCGGAGTGTGAGACCGGGAGGCAGAAATCAAATATCCTAGGTAGTAGATCGACCAGCCAGAGAAGTGACGTAGCACCCAGAGAGCTTGACATTGGGCTGATGCAGACACTACGCAGAGGCAGCCGGAAAAGCCGGGGGGCAGCGAGTTTGGGGCTGGATCAGATTTTGCTACTGCTTAATAATAAATAAACCCTCAGAGCTGCTGCACCGGTTTTCCTGCATTGGGTTTTTCCGGGGACTATTGTCCAAAAATAATTGTGTCCTATGTGTTTATATTTTTCGTGCTCAATTTCTATGTTTCAGAATCATGTTTTATTGGTGTAGGCTGCTTCAGTAATTTACTTCAATGTTTCATGAAGAAATCTGAAATAAGCTTGTAATATAATTTACAATCTAGGTGAAGTAGATTCAGCTGGCTGCAGTAGGATTCCTGAGATCGTTAGATCTAGGAATTTTCACCAGGTATCGAAGTTGTTTATGTGAAACAGGGAAGAGCAAATCTAGCACTGAAGCAAGGGCCAACTCGCTGCAGCAAGCAGTAGTTCGAATCCCTTGAGGGATTGCACAGTTCTAGCCAGGAGGGCTATATTTTCGAGGTTGTCTCTCTTTCAGTGAGTCGACAGAGAGGAAAGACTGTCGTATCGAGAATTTGCCAAGGCAGAGGGAGCCACGCAGAGCTAGAGTGACGCAGTTTTCTGCAAGCAGAGTGCTGGGCAGAAAAGTCGTCGGAAGAAGGACGCAGATCGCATAGTGAGGGAATACTTCCTAAGTGGTTTCTTATTGAGGAAATCAGTGTTTCTCTTTTGTTGGGCAGCAGAGAAGCAGCAAACATACCAGCTCCATCAGGGAGTACTAAGCCAACCTAGAAGCTACGTAGTAGGGAGAAAGAGGGAGTTGTTTGACAATTTTCGGAGGAGATGGAAACCAGTGGCTTGAGGGATCAAGACAAGTTGGACGGAGCATCCAACTATGCCATCTGGAAGGCTAGAATGTTTTTCGTTCTAAATGAGAATGCCCTCAAGATGTATGTTGATAATATGGTAGCTGTCCCTGTGAATGCAAATCCTCTGAAGAAGTACAAAATTGAGATGGCAAAGGCCAAGAGGATGATCCTGGATGGAGTCAAGAATCATGTGGTGTGTCATGTTGCTAGCAAAGGGACTACTAAGGAGATGTGCGATGCCTTGGACACATTGTATCAAGGATCTTCTGAGCAGCGGAAGATGTACATAGAACAGAAGTTGAGGTCTACTCAGATGCAGAAGAGACGTGTGGATCTATTCCTCACGACCAATGTCACATGGTTCGGGTTCGAGTTCGAGTTCGGCAATGATTAAGTTCGATTCGAATTTGAATTTTATGATAAGGTTCGAATGAGGTTAGCCATTAAATTCGAGTATATATATATATATATATATATATAATATATAAATATATATAATTTTCCTAAATTTAAATATAACCCAATATAATGTTATACATTGAATATTTAAATGCTTATATATATATAATATAAATGAAATTGCCTCTCCCCACACATCATACATAAAACATAAAAATTTAATTGAATTTAATATATAACTCATTATAATAATATAAAAATATTATGTTTAATATATATAAAACAATATATAAAAAATTATTTATAAAATTATCTTTCTATAAGATATTAAATTTAAAAGCAATTATATTAAGTTAAATTTAATAAATAATTTATTATAATATTAATGTATTATTTTTTTAAAATATATAAAACAATACGTATCTACAACAAATTATAAAACTATACTCATGTGATTCAAATTTAAAAAAAAAAAATGTTAAAGCTTATTCCCTAACCTACCGAAGCGTCATTCCTCTTCATAACCTATCAAAGTGTTATTCCTCTCTGTGCGAGTGCAACTCCATCGATGGTTTCTTAGCATATATTATATGTAAAATCGTTGGCTTTCGGACACGTGATGGCCCTCATACAGCATACGGTTATCTTTGTGCACATTTTCATCGTGATTTATGCACTGTCACAAAAACCATTGTTTGTGTGCTTAACGACCCTAACAAAGTTACCCTTCATCTACACGCTTGACGACTAATTGATAGGAACTTAAAAATTAAATTATTACAGACGACAGCCCCAGTACCGTAAAATAACGCAAACGAAAAAGCAAACTTGAACACAGTACTGTAAAATAACGCAAACGAAAATACGAACTTGAACCGAACATGATCGAACCTCATGCGAAAAATAACGCAGAAGAAAATACGAACTTGAACCAAACATGATCGAACCTCATGCGAATTTGAAAATATTTTTGAGGTTCACCGAATTTCGAACCTAAAGGTTCAAATTCGGCGAACCCTGTGACATAGCTCACGACACTGAAGGAGACCCGCGATGAGTTGTCGGCTGCGGGGTACACACCTCAAGATTTGGAGTTAGTGAGCCTGGCTCTAAATTTTGTCTCGGATGAATGGAAAATATTTGTCTAGAGTATCCTAGGCAAACTAGCATTACCAAATTGGGACGAGATGTGGGCAGCTCTGAAACAAGAAGTGCTGAGGAGAGCCCTGCTCAAGGTCAAACTTGACGGAAACAGCAGCAGCAGTGGGTCGAAGCCCAAAGTAGAGGAGGAGGATAACACAGCCCTTGCATCGAAGGGACAGTAGGGGCAACAAAGAACGAAAGAAGGACGTCTCCAAGGTGAAATGTTTCAGATGTGGCGAGATGGGCCACTATGCATCCTAGTGTCCTTTGAAGAAAAAGGGCAAGGATGAGAAGCACGATCCTAAGGATGCAGCCGCAAAGATCAAACAGCAGGAGGAGTTTGCCATGACAGCAAAGATACCTCCAGGAGGGAGGCAAGCTGATATAGAACTGTAGTTTGATAGAGCTACAGATGGGCAGGATCCTTGAGGAGTCCACCTCTTGGATCAATACCTTGTTACGGGAGCCAAATCAGGAGTAGCAGGATGGCCTAGTGTCGGATGGTGTCGAGGAGTCTCGGGGAGACAATTGCAATGGCTAGGAGCGCCAGAGTCTGAGCAGCACAGAGCAGAGTTAGCAACAGTGCAGATGGCACAGAGCAGAGGTCAACAGCAACGTAGTAGATTCAAAAAGTCAGCGCAGAGACAAGCAACAGTCAGTTCCAGCATTCACATGGTATCATATTGAACACAATTAGTTCAGTAATTTTGGGTGTTTTCAGTTGCTTCTCTCAGCAACTGAGTTGCAAAATGAATGTAGTGTTAGCAGTGGCAGTGCTAGCAGCATAGCAAATGCAGCATTTGAGAGGGAGTTGCAGTACAAATGTAGCATTGGCAGTGGCAACGTCAAAGGCAATAGTACAGTAGCAGCAACAACGCAATAGTGGTAGACAGCATGTCAGACATAAGCAACGCAGAGGACGATACTTTAGAGTCAGAGCAGTATGCAGTAACAATGTATTGCTAGAGCACATTCCTCGCTAAGAGGGAGTGTTGATTTGGGGTAGCATCGGATGTGCTCTAAGCCTCAAATTTTGCAGGGAGGCTTGTGCACATGTATTCCAAAGAACTTAGAAAGTGTTTTGGGAAATTCTACCTAGAAGTGATTTTATTAAAATAATCAATATTTTTAATGGGCTTCCTAAGTCTAAACTTAGGAAAATTAAAATATTAATGGGTATTAATCTAATCAGGGGTGAAACTTCTAGAAAAAGACACGGATCAAGCCGAAACGATCTGAGCCCTTGATTAAAATTTAATCTAGGTCATTGGTTGTCCAACAAGAAGATATAAGAAAGGGCTTGAGGGTCATTTGGAAAACACACAGAGAGATTGAGGAAATCGATCTTTTGAAGTGAGAAGTTCTCAGGAGGAAAAATCGATTGAGAGGATCTCTTGCAGTTGAGGGGCAGGAATAGCAGCTTCTAGAGAGGGAGATTCTCAGTCAGAGATACATCAACAGAGAGAGGCAGAGAGTGATCCAGAAGCCTTAACGCAGAGGCTGACACAGGGCCAAAAGGGCCACGCAGAAGCAACACATAGGGAGAGAGAGAGTCTAAAATCTGCAGAGGACTTCGATTTTCAGAAGTTGGGAACCAAGGTTTGAGACCAAGAAGCAAAAATCGAATCTCCTAGGCAACAGATCGACCAACCAGAGAAGTGACGCAGCACCCAGAGAGCTTGATGCAAACACTGTGCAAAGGCAGCCAAAAAAGTCGTGGGGCAGACAGTTTAGCGCTGGATCAGCCAGGCTTTTGCAGTGATTGTGTGAGGTAAAACTCACAAAGCTTCTGCCAATATTTCTCTCTCTAACTAAATAACACCATGAGGTATTCAGTGATGTATTCAAATTTTTCTACTGCTTAATAATAATAAAACCTCAGAGCTGCTGCATTGATTTTCCCGAATTGGGTTTTTCTAGGGACTATTGTCCAAAAATAACTGTCCTATGTGTTTATATTTTCCTTGCTTAGTTTCTATGTTTCAAAATCATATTTAATTGGTGTAGGTTGCTTCAATAATTTACTTCAATGTTTCATAAGCTTGTAATATAATTTACAATCTAGGTGAAGTAGATTCTGTTGGTTGCAGTAGGATTCCTGAGATTGTTAGATCTAGGAATTTTCACACAACAGAGATAAGGCGTACCTCAAGCACTTAGCTTCTAGATCAGTGAAGCAGATAGGTGTGAGGATGGAGAATCTCTATACGTTGCAGGTTGAGACATGCGCAGCCTTGAGCAGCAAGACGGGAGGTGAGCAAAGTAAAGATATGGGAGAAATTTAGCATCGGTGCATGGGGCACTTGCCTCTTGGAGCTTTGAAGATTCTTTGGCAAATAGCCACAAAACTACTACCATTCAGCTTTGATCAACATGATGTGTGCAAAGGTTGCATACTTGGCAATTATGCCAAGTCAACTTATCAGGGCTTAGGCAGCAGAGCCAAGGGGATTTTGGAGTTGGTGCATTGAGATATATGTGGGCCCTTCTCTTCTTTGTCTCTTATGAGACACGGGTATTAAGTTACTTTCATTGATGATTATTCTCGAAAAACTTGGATATATTTTATGAAGAAGAAAGATGGGGTTTTAACTAAGTTCATGAAGTTTAAGGCCTTGGTAGAAAACTAGACCGTAAAGACGATCAAAGCAATGAGGAGTGACAATGGCAAAGAATATGTCTTCGATGCCTTCAAGACTTGCGTTCCATGGGGGGAATTAGGAGAAGCTTATGGCAACCCCATATCCCTCAAGGGAATGGGGTGGCTGAGAGGAAGAATAACAGTATAGTTGGAGCAGCGAAGGCCATGTTGCATGATCAAGGACTGCATATGTTCTTGTGGGCAGAGGTATACCACACTACAGTATTTTAGTAGAACGGAGGTCCACACAGGGTGCTTGGACGAGTTACACCCAAGCAGGCTTTTACAAGCAAGAAGCCTGATGTTTCACACTTCTGCATCTTTGGCACAATAGTTTATTACCATATGTCCAAAGATAGTAGGAAGAAGTTGGAGCCCACATCAGAAAAGGGAATTTTCATGGGTTATAGTGATACAACTTAGGCATACAGGGTGTACTTACTAGGACTCAAGAAGACAATTATCAGGCGAGACGTAAGGTTTCAGGAGCACAGAACTCTGAGCGATTCCTTAGAGCAAGAGCAGGTTGGAGTACTTGAGGAGGAGCTACTCACTCTCACGGGAGTCTCAGCCAGGCAGCAAGAGGGCTGCACTACAGGATGCATAGTAGGATGATGAGGAGGAGACACCAAGATGAGAGTAGACAGCTACTCAATTAAAGACTCTTGGCATAGAGAAGAAGAGAGCTAAGTGGGAAGACGTGGGGAAGATAGGTTGATTCAAGAGGCCCAAGAGCAAGTTCAGGCTCCTAGCTTTGTGTTCCGGTAAATCAAGTAACCATAGAGATACCAAAGATATATGGCACTGACAACAGAGTTGGCGGACACAGAGCCTTCTTCTTATGACGAGACAGCCTCTCAACATGTTTGGTGGAGGAATATTCCTCCATCATGCAAAATGATGTCTGGGAGAATGTGCCAAGACCAAAGGACAAATCAATACTAGGCTCACGTTGGGTGTACAAGGTGAAGCATGGAGCATATAGGAGTGTGAAGTACGAGGCCAGGTTTGTGGCCAAGGGGTTCTCACAAATAGCGGGCATAGACTACGAGGAGACGTTTGCCACAATAGCACAATATTCATCCATCAAAACTATTCTAGCACTTGCAACACTGATGGGGTGGAAGATCCACTAGATGGACGTGAAGACAGCATTCCTCAACGGAGTTGTTGAGGAGGAGATTTATGTGGAGCAACTAGAGGGAATTGAGCAATTCAACATAGACATGCATGTGTCCAGGTTGAAGAGAGCTCTTTATGGGCTCAAGCAAGCTCCGAAAGCATGGTACACTCACATTGACAGCTACCCTTGAGGATTGGGCTTCACTAAGAGTGAGGCAAATGCCAACCTATACTACATCATGGTTGGAGGGCTTCCGCTCATTCTAGTGCTCTATGTTGACTTATATTGATTGAAGCGGACGACATGATTCAAGATTGCAAGGAAGACCTAGCAAGGGAGTTTGAGATGAAGGACATGGGACTTATGCACTATTTCCTTGGATTGGAGATTTGGCAGGGTGACTGTGAGATTTTCGTGGGGCAAGAGAGGTACACTACAAAGATTCTCCAGAGATTCAATATGCAGGATTGCAGGCCCATAGCCACGCCTCTAGTCACAAATTGGAGGAAGGTGGATGTTAGTAGAGCAGAGCGAGTAGATGCTACAGTATACAAGCAGCACATCATGTCGTTGATGTATTTGGTCAACGACTCAACACACAACCTGATATTCGTTTTGCAGTAAACCAACCGAATTAGTTCATGATGGAACCGACCAGAGTTCATTAGGTTGTTGTGAAGTATGTTTTGAGGTATCTCAAAGGCACAACAGATTATGGATTATGGTACAGATAATTTTATGAGGTGAGGCTTGAGGGCTTCACAGATGCAAATTGGGTAGTGAGCTCCACAAATTAGAAGAGTACTTTCAGTAGTGTCCTTAGCATTGGGTTAGCAATTGTTTCCTAGTACAGCAAGAAGTAGATATTAGTGTCACTCAGCTTAGCAGAGGTCGAGTACATAGCTGCCAGTTTGGCAGTGTGCGAAGCTATTTGGATGAGGAAGTTGTCTGTGGGACTTTTCAAACAAGGAATGGAGCCTACTGTGATACATTGTGATAATCAAAGTTGCATTAAGCTCTCTAAGAAATTGGTGTTTCATGATCACTCCAAGCATACCGAGATCAGGCATCATCACCTCAGGGATTGTGTGCAAAAAGGGATAATGAAGCTATTATACATTCCAACAAAGGAGCAAATAGCAGATATCTTAACCAAGGCATTGGCAAGAGGCAGTGTCATCTATTTCAGAGATAAGTTGGGAGTTGTACAGAATCCCTTCCTTGCTAAGAGGGAGTGTTGAAAATTGTAGTGTGGAAGGTCTTCTCTAGCTCATGCCTTAGCCAGAAAGACTACGAGTTGTCTTTCTTTGACCATGGAGCAAGTTCATGGAGATGGTGAACATATTTCCAGTTTGCGGGAATAACTTCACAAGCTCATGTGTAGTGTTGGAGGATCAGTTACGTGGTCCATTCTTCAGTTAACAACAGGATTAGATGGTAGTTCGAGTTTAGAAAGGACGAGTTGGGAACTTCAGTCTTTGATTAAAGGAAGGACAAGTTATAACTCTGGTGATGATTGGAGAGAGAACCTATTCGACTCAGTTAACTAGTCAATGACAACTCAAGTTCTTAATTTGTAACTCACCTAATTTAGCATGGATCGAATCTATAAAAGAAGGACGAAAGCACAATGCTTATTCATTGTTGACTTCACAAGTTTTGTGAGATCTCTTTACTTGTGGTGTGTGCAGTCTTGAGGAGCAAGGGTGCACGTGTTTGGAGGAGCCTTGTGCTAGGAAATAGGAGCAGCAAAAAAGCATAAAAATCGGAGCTCGGTGCGTTACAAAATAGGAGATCTTATGGGCACAGGAATGGGCCCTAAGGCACTAGGAAATAGAGTTGTTGGTGCACAAAGGTTTAGACGTAGGGATCACGAGTTTTGCAGGGTGAGTCCAAGCTAGTTTAGCAAGAGAACAAGTTTGTTCTCAATGTGACAGATTGCCTTGTAAGAGATTCAATTGTTCGAGCTCTATCAATAAAATACTACAACAAAGAGCAGGTTTTCCCAATTGCATTCCTGAGAAAAAGTAAGTGAGCTAATTTGTGTGTTGTTTTTTTATCTCTGTGATTATATTCCATTGCTTATCAGTTAAACAACTTTCTATTTTGTTGAAAGTAAATTTGGTTTCAATACTGGTTGCCTTGTTTTCAGTTATTCACTAAGGAGTCAAAAAGTTGTATGGAAATTTAACAATCTAGGACAGAATATCTCCAAAAGGTGTATCTCTTTAAAAATTATTGAAAGCATTCTATATCTTTGGCAAAATTACTTATTTGCAACAACCTTTGAACCTTCTCACATAGTGTTAGAATTTCAAGCCTAGGTGACTAATGCCATTATGATCTCATTCAAACAAGCATAGTGTTGAATTTAATTAACATTGAAATTAAATTTCAAACCAATAGCATTAATCACACTAGCAAAATATTTAACAAAAGCATAAAAATTAATTTCTCACACAGATAGGTAATTACTCCTACAAATCAACTTTCATTCCTTCAAAAATCTTACAAGGAAACATCCACATCCTACCCAAAATAACAATAAGCAAGGATACGAAAAATGCCTTGAGCTGAGCTTGTACAGCGTGTTGTAAAACCCGGAAACAACAGAAAAATGTTGTAAGACCTGCAGGACAACTTTTGTGGTCATCCATACCACTATACAAACCAATACATATCTATCTATATGACTATACAAAAATGAAGTTACAGAAGAAGTTGTTGGGTGATCTTCAAGTGAGGTTGATGTCTCTTATATATAGGCTTTTTTGAAGGTCGAATTGTTGTCTTGCTTGATCGAACTTCTTGTTGCTTCATTGATTTCTCCTTAAATGAGGTTGATGCCTCTTATATATAGGCTTCTTAGGAGGTCGAATTGTTGTCCATGAGGCCAACTTGATCCTTCTTGTCAACCGACTTGTTTGACAAGGTCTTGGAGGATCTTTATGACACTTTTGACTTTACAAAAAAATTCTTTACTAGATACAACATGCCCAAAGGGGTCTTACATGTATGGCAATAACTCTTTTGACTTCATAATTCTCTGACAAACCTAGGAGCCCACAATGGGTGCTTGACCTACGAATAAATGTATCTTGAACATGAAACCCATGCATCAAGAATGACAATAATAAATTTATTTTCTCTTTAATATCAAATATATAAAATCATGATTAACATACAGATTATGAAGACCGAACCTGGTTACATATTTCAACACTCCCTCTTAACTAGGGAGGTATCCATAATCCATACATGGTACTTGGACATTCTCATACTGAAGAATTCTCATAAGAGTTGGATTAGTAAGTCACCTCTTAAGCTATCTTCTCAGCTTATAACAGTGCATCTTAAACATATCAACCAGCATCGTCACATAGCATGGCCTTGACTAACAGCTCTATCTCTCCACAAGATCAGAGCACAATGTTGGCGAGACAATGACTAATAAACACCTTTCATCATTGTCTCTCAAGGCACATACCCCATCCGGATGTTCACAAGGTATGTCCTTTTAAGACCCTTCCTATCTTGGAATAACACATCCTCAAGGAATTTCCTCTTCGACTACTATTGCCTATTTGATGCCCTACCACATCCTCAAAGAGTATTGGAACCAATCTATGATGTGTCTATCTCTCCCTCTCAGCTAGGGAGGATCTACGCACTCCTATAAAAGGAATATTCCCAAGCTCCCTTTTAAAAAGGGACTTGCCCAAGCTCCCTCTCAACTAGGGACTAGTTTCCAACAACAACTATCTGCTCTTTGGTGGAGATCATGATACTATCAACTGCTTGTAGGGCTCCTCTTTCTGCATCATGTCAAGAACTTCATCTTCTTTGTCATGGAGCCTTCTTCATCATCACTTTATCGTAGGTCGTCGGCCATCTTCTCCATCACTTTCCCTTCAACGAACCATTGACTAGTTAACTAAGTCGAATTGGTTTTCTCTCCAATCATCACCAGAGTTATAACTTGTCCTTCCTTTAATCAAAGACTGAAGTTCCCAACTCGTCCTTTCTAAACTCGAACTACCATCTAATCTTGTTGTTAACTGAAGAATGGACCACGTAACTGATCCTCCAACACTACACATGAGCTTGTGAAGTTATTCCCGCAAACTGGAAATATGTTCACCATCTCCATGAACTTGCTCCATGGTCAAAGAAAGACAACTCGTAGTCTTTCTGGCTAAGGCATGAGCCAGAGAAGACCTTCCACACTACAATTTTCAACACTCCCTCTTAGCAAGGAAGAGATTCTGTACAACTCCCAACTTATCTCTGAAATAGATGACACTGCCTCTTGCCAATGCCTTGGTTAAGATATCTGCTATTTGCTCCTTTGTTGGAATGTATAATAGCTTCATTATCCCTTTTTGCACACAATCCCTGAGGTGATGATACCTGATCTCGATATGCTTGGAGTGATAATGAAACACCAATTTCGTAGAGAGCTTAATGCAACTTTGATTATCACAATGTATCACAGTAGGCTCCATTCCTTGTTTGAAAAGTCCCACAGACAACTTCCTCATCCAAATAGCTTCGCACACTGCCAAACTGGCAGCTATGTACTCGACCTCTGCTAAGCTGAGTGACACTAATATCTACTTCTTGCTATACTAGGAAACAATTGCTAACCCAATGCTAAGGACACTACTGAAAGTACTCTTCTAATTTGTGGAGCTCACTACCCAATTTGCATCTGTGAAGCCCTCAAGCCTCACCTCATTAACCTATATGTACCATAATCCATAATCTGTTGTGCCTCTGAGATACCTCAAAACATACTTCACAACAACCTAATGAACTCTGGTCGGTTCCATCATGAACTAATTCAGTTGGTTTACTGCAAAACGAATATCAGGTTGTGTGTTGACCAAATACATCAACGACATGATGTGTTGCTTGTATACTATAGCATCTACTTGCTCTGCTCTACTAACATCCACCTTCCTCCAATTTGTGACTAGAGGCGTGGCTATGGGCCTGCAATCCTGCATATTGAATCTCTGGAGAATCTTTGTAGTGTACCTCTCTTGCCCCACGAAAATCTCACAGTCACCCTGCCAAATCTCCAATCCAAGGAAATAGTGCATAAGCCCCATGTCCTTCATCTTAAACTCCCTTGCAAGGTCTTCCTTGCAATCTTGAATCATGTCGTCCGCTTCAGTCAATATAAGTCAACATAGAGCACTAGAATGAGCGGAAGCCCTCCAACCATGATGTAGTACAGGTTGGCATTTGCCTCACTCTTAGTGAAGCCCAATCCTCAAGGGTAGCTGTCAATGTGAGTGTACCATGCTCTCGGAGCTTGCTTGAGCCCATAAAGAGCTCTCTTCAACCTGGACACATGCATGTCTATGCTGAATTGCTCAATTCCCTCTAGTTGCTCCATATAAATCTCCTCCTCAACAACTCTGTTGAGGAATGTTGTCTTCACGTCCATCTAGTGGATCTTCCACCCCATCAGTGTTGCAAGTGCTAGAATAGTTCTGATGGATGAATATTGTGCTATTGTGGCAAACGTCTCCTCGTAGTCTATGCCCTCTATTTGTGAGAACCCCTTGGCCACAAACCCGGCCTAGTACTTCTCCACACTCCTATATGCTCCATGCTTCACCTTGTACACCCAACGTGAGCCTAGTATTGATTTGTCCTTTGGTCTTGGCACATTCTCCCAGACATCATTTTGCATGATGGAGGAATGTTCCTCCACCAAACATGTTGAGAGGTTGTCTCGTCATAAGAAGAAGGCTCTGTGTCCACCAACTCAGTTGTCAGTGCCATATATCTTTGGAATCTCTATGGCTACTTGATTTACCAGAACACAAAGCTAGGAGCCTGAACTTGCTCTTGGGCCTCTTGAATCAACCTATCTTCCCCACGTCTTCCCACTTAGCTCTCTTCCTCTCTATGCCAAGAGTCTCTAATTGAGTAGCTGTCTACTCTCATCTTGGTGTCTCCTCCTCATCATCCTACTATGCATCCTGTAGTGCAGCCCTCTTGCCGCCTGGCTGAGACTCCCATGAGAGTGAGTAGCTCCTCCTCAAGTACTCCAACCTGCTCTTGCTCTAAGGAATCGCTCAGAGTTCTGCGCTCCTGAAACCTTACGTCTAGCCTGATAATTGTCTTCTTAAGTCCTAGTAGGTACACCCTGTATGCCTAAGTTGTATCACTATAACCCATGAAAATTCCCTTTTTTGATGTGGGCTCCAACTTCTTCCTACTATCTTTGGACATATGGCAATAAACTATTGTGCCAAAGATGCAGAAGTGTGAAACATCAGGCTTCTTGCTTGTAAAAGCCTGCTTGGGTGTAACTCGTCCAAGCACCCTGTGTGGACTTCCGTTCTACTAAAATACTGTAGTGTGGTATGCCTCTGCCCACAAGAACACAGGCAGTCCCTGATCATGCAACATGGCCTTCGCTGCTCCAACTATACCGTTCTACTTCCTCTCAACCACCCCATTCCCTTGAGGGTTATGGGGTTGCCATAAGCTTCTCCTAATTCCCCCCATGGAACGTAAGTCTTGAAGGCATCGAAGACATATTCTTTGCCATTGTCACTCCTCATTGCTTTGATCTTCTTTACAGTCTAGTTTTCTACCAAGGCCTTAAACTTCATGAACTTAGTTAATACCCCATCTTTCTTCTTCATAAAATATATCCAAGTTTTTCGAGAATAATCATCAATGAAAGTAACTTAATACCCGTGTCTCATAAGAGACAAAGAAGAGAAGGGCCCACATATATCTCAATGCACCAACTCCAAAATCCCCTTGGCTCTGCTGCATAAGCCCTGATAAGTTGACTTGGCATAATTGCCAAGTATGCAACCTTTGCACACATCATGCTGATCAAAGCTGAATGGTAGTAGTTTTGTGGCTATTTGCCAAAGAATCTTCAAAGCTCCAAGAGGCAAGTGCCCCATGCACCTATGCTAAAGTTCTCCCATATCTTTACTTTGCTCACCTCCCGTCTTGCTGCTCAAGGCTGCGCATGTCTCAACCTGCAACGTATAGAGATTCTCCATCCTCACACCTAACTGCTTCACTGATCCAGAAGCTAAGTGCTTGAGGTACGCCTTACCTCTGTTGTGTGAAAATTCCTAGATCTAACAATCTCAGGAATCCTACTGCAACCAACAAAATCTACTTCACCTAGATTGTAAATTATATTACAAGCTTATTTCAGATTTCTTCATGAAACATTGAAGTAAATTATTGAAGCAGCCTACACCAATTAAATATGATTTTGAAACATAGAAACTACGCAAGGAAAATATAAACACATAGGACAGTTATTTTTGGACAATAGTCCCTAGAAAAACCCAATTCGGGAAAATCGATGCAGCAGCTCTGAGGTTTTATTATTATTAAGCAGTAGCAAAATTTGAATACATCACTGAATACCTCATGGTGTCATCCTTCTCTTCATCGGAAAGTGATCTTCTAACCCACATCTGGCTTTTCTTCATACAACTACATCTTCCAAGTCATGTTTCTTTCAGGATCTTCCATCCAATCACATGAGTATTAGTTGTAGGTGACTTCTACAACCTTCTTTCGGTAGTCCTGTAACAACCCAACCAGATGTTTTCAAGAATCAAAATGAACATCAAGCCAAAGTTACCTTTTTATGATGGTCTTTCGTCATGACATCTGCTTCTTGCAACATCAACATCCTACACATGTATGAATCCATCTCCAAGACACATATTACCAAGTTCTTCCTTTTTCAACATACCTATCGAGGTCTTCATACCTTCTTTATGGAGAAGCCATAGCTAATCCTTCTTGTTCGATCATTTATCTTATCTTATGTGACTATAGATACATCTTTCACGAACTCTTCTTTCACCTTCTCTTCACATATTGCTTCCACAGGATCGTCTATATATAGTTTCTCCATCATAGGAACTATGAAAATGATCCAAAATGGATCCTAAAAACCGTCTAAGTCTTCAAAGATCAAAAAAAAACTATCGCAAAGGATGAACCTTAAAAAAGGCGGATTACACTATCGGGAGAGAAACAAACATGCAAAATGGCAAAAACAGAGTTTATCAGAGGTTTGAACAACAATGCACAGGAGCCGGCGGATCTAGAAGATCAACGTCCAGATCTGATCGGCATATTGCAATCGGAGACGGCAAGCGGAGGCTACCATATGAAAGTTGCGACAGCGATCAGCACAAGTCAACGAGGAATGTCGATCAAGCGCACAGATCGACGCCCAGGTTAACTCGCAATATTGCATCGGCAAAATACAAGGGAGTGCTTACCAGAGGCCCGGGGACTATGCAATATGCGATTGCGACATATCGCATCGGAGCAACACAAAGGGGCGGGGCTGATACAAATGTGACTTGCGATAGCCGGACCCGACAAGATTATGGATGAAATTTAATATATTTTGAGTTCCAGTAAACAAGTTTTTTCTATGTATTTCGCATTTTTGTTAAATAAACGAAATATCAAGGAAATGCACCCAAAGCGATAAAACGGACCCGAAAGGATTATACATGCAATTTTATCGTATTTGAGTTTCGTAATGAGCAGGATTTTGGGTGTGCCTTAGGCGGTAAGTGGTAATGGACGAGCTCCGCTGGATCCCATCCACTAACCAACACGTGGTGTGAGAAAACTGCCTTTTCGGGCAGGTAATCTCCATACACATAAGCCGCCCGAAATGAATATCAATCGTTGGATCAAAGATCACACAGATCAACGATGGGCATGCAATAGCGATATAAAGGCGAACACGATGGAGTTATAAGGCAAAATTAATATTATTTGAAGTCCGATAAGAGGCGTTTATGCGGTTTTTACCAGTGTTCCACGGGCACTCGCCCCCCCCCCCCAGGGGTCTAGTTTCCTCGCTCCCCCGCGCTCCGGGGACTTGGGGACTAGAAGGGGACGTTTCCCCACGCTCCCAAAAATGAGGAAACTCAGGGGGCGTGCCAGGGGGGCGTTTCCCTTCCCTGAGGGGGCGTTTCCTAAAAGGGGGACGAGGGGGGACATGGGGGCGTGAGGGGCGGGGGGATAGGGGGCGTGAGGGTGAGGGGGCATAGGGGGGCATGCACATTAAAAACCATTTAAATTAATTAAACGCTCAATTTAATCTTTAATTAAGAGTTAATCAACGTTTAGGGTTTTGGAAAATGGCAGTTTCATGTTATAAAAACGACTCCTGAACCATGAACAACACACTCACAGCCTTTGCAAGTTTGTTGAGCGCTCCTCTCACTGTTTCACTGTTTGGATTTCCGATTCATCATTCCAGAACTCCTCCCCTCTCTCTGGTCGAGCGTCCTAGAAGCAGCAGCTCCCATCGAGCATCGTGCGAGCAGCACCTCCCTGAGCAGCGCTACGTGTTGAGGAGCAGACTGTTACAGCTTAACAGGTTGGTAATAGACTAACAGTTCAATAAGTGATATAACAGTATAACTTATAGGTCTCCAACAGATCAATAGTGCGCATTGTTTGGTGTGTCTTGACCTCTGTTTTAACTTTTTTTTAAGCGACAATGCTATCGTAACTTCCAGCAATCAGTGCTTCCGTAGAGTCACCATGGTCTTGAAAGAAACCAGGTTTCCATGTTTCAGTTATAAATTACAAATTTTAAATATATTATGCAAGGTTTCATATGACGCCAGACGGCCTTGTCTACGGCTATTAACTTTTCATATGACGGCCTTGTCTCGATTTTACATATATTTTGAAGTTTTTATGATCTATCATTGCACAGTACATCAGCCCTTTCTGAAT
Organism: Pinus taeda; assembly: GCA_000404065.3. NCBI lineage: Eukaryota > Viridiplantae > Streptophyta > Pinopsida > Pinales > Pinaceae > Pinus > Pinus taeda. Next base: position 2,548 of record APFE031504141.1, on the reverse strand, counting down.
CATTGGGCGTGTGAATGAAGTTTGGGCAATCATTAGAATTTTAAATTTATTATTTTATATGATATTATAAATTTAGATAATGTCAAATGATATTCATATCAATGATCATGCTTTGCAGCTTTCAATTCAAACCAAATTGGCAAATTGTCATAGTGGACTACAATTAATAAATTATATATTTTATATTTATAAATTTTTAAGACCCTGATGCTCCCCCACGTTTCCTAAAAATGGTAGGGAGCTTTTGCATAGGCCGCTCCAGCGCCCCCTTGCTCCCTCGCCCCCTCATCCCGGAACCTTGGTGGAACACTGGTTTTTACAGCGTTTTATGTGTATTTCTCTGTGTAAACAGAGAACGACTATTTTGGGATTTCCAATGTGTCGATGGTCCCTTCCGTTACAAAACAGGTGGCCACCATCCCTGAAAACGTTTAACAATGATTATTTAATGTTCAAAGGGGATTTGAGCGGACAGAGGCCGGGAGCCAGAGAGCCCAGAAGAGGAAACGAACGGACAGCGCCGAATGGCTTAAAAGCCATAGAATGACAGAGACAAAGGCAAGCAGCACTGAGACATAGAGAAAACAGAGATAGAGAGTGAGAGGGAGAGTCTGTGCACTCAAAAAGACTTGGGGGATCCAAGTAAATCCCTGTTGCTTTATTCCTGTTGTGTTGAGACTCAATGTGAGCTCACATTTGTAAAAACTCTGCTCTTGAAGACATAATAGAGAGGTCGCCACTAAAAGCTGGACTAGGAGACGTAGCCCAAGAGTTTTGAGTGAACTCCTTGATTATTTGTTGTGTTATGCGTGTATCTGTTATGTTTTTCTGACTGCTTCATTGTCTATATTATTTGCAATCTTTTCGACCCGTTGCACTAAGTAATATAAGCAAATATTGCACATGAGTCTGTAATATCTTAATATTAGTCTAAGATCTCATTTTCAGATCAAGTGGTACCAGAGCTTTTGGTTTTTGGTTTTTGTTAAGGTTAGACAAGCTTGTGCTGGATTTGAATGCTAACTAGGTTAAAGCTCAAACTAGGAGAAGGAAAACTTGTTGAGACTAATCCAAAGATTGGAAGAGTCTATCCTCGGAGGAGAATGGCAAAAGAAATTCCATTGGAATCAGAATCTCAGTTCATGGACAGTTTTATGGCCATGCGAGCCATGGTGGAAGAGATGTATCGGGAATCTAAGAAGGGTCGAGGTGATAGCACTTCAACACCCAAACAAGGCAAAGGAGCAGAGGAACCTCTTCTAGTTGCCCATCCAGAAGGCAAAGGGAAAGGGGAAGAGCCTCCTCCATCATCTCCTCCACCATCACCTCCATCTAGCCCTGAAAAGAAAAAGAAGAAAACATCTTTGATTAAATTAGATGTAAAGTTTGATTTGTCAATTTATGATGGAGAATTAAATGCAAAAAAGCTAGATAACTAGATTAAACAGATTAATGTATATTGCAGGGTGCAGAACATTGACTTAGAAAGGAGAAAGATTCAACTTGCCAGCCTTCGCCTTGGAGGAACTACACTAGTGTGGTGGGAAGGCAGGACACAAGCTGATTTGAAGAAGCATGGTAAAATTCTTTCTACCTGGAATGAATTTGTTTATGCCATTAAAAACAATTCTATCCTCTAGCTTATATGTAGCAAGCAATGATAAGTTGGGAAACTCTTCGCCAATTAAAGGGCCAAAGTGTACAAAGCTATACCCAGGAATTTAGAAAAAGAGCTTTAACTCTAAGCATTTCTCTAGACTCACCTGAAACTTTGTTGAAGGATATAGGTGGTCTGCATAGCTATTTGAAGCACACCATTCTCATGTTTAATCCCACTAGCCTAGATGATGTATCAGTTCAGGGTACACATCTAGAGGCTAGAGGCAAGAATGTGAACCCAGAGATTGGGGAATCATCAAAACCCTCTGCAAGCAAGAACAAGGAAAAGAAGAAGCTGAAATGGAAGGAGAGGAAGACAAACGTTGTACAGAAGGGCAAACCTTCATGCACTCACTGTAAGAAGGATGGGCACGATGATGAACATTGCTGGTCTTTGCATCTGGAGTTGAAACCTAATAAGTTCGGTGGTAAGAAGAAAAAGATTGTTGTTGCTATTCAGAAAGACTTGGGGTCAAACTCAGGTGATGAAACAACAGTCACAGCCACAAGTATAAAAGGTAAAATTCTGAAGCATCTACAAGTAATTCTGCACAATCTATTGATAATGAAGATAATGAGAGGAAAAGACATGAGCTTTTTCATATTAGAGTTATTTCCAAGCACCAAAAGATTGATACTTTATTTGATAGTAGATCACAAGTAAACTTGATTTCTTAAACAATTGTAAAGAAGTTGGGCTTACTAACAACACCTCACAAGAAGCCATATCCATTAGGTTGGGTATGTGATAAAGCAAAGCTACAAGTGACTAGACAATGTAAACTTAGGTTTTCTTTTGGGTCAACATTTGTAGATGAGGTTGAGTTAGATATATTTCCTTTGGATATATGTGGAATTGTTTTAGGAAGTCCTTACTTGTATGATAGAA